>PVIU01029806.1:0-17006 GCA_004026605.1 Ondatra zibethicus | reverse complement strand
GTTCAACTTCCTTAGCAATCAGGGAAATGCAGATCAAAACAACTTTGAGATACCATCTTACACCTGTCAGAATGGCCAAAATCAAAAACAACAAGGATTCCCTATGCTGGAGAGGATGTGGAGTAAGGGGAACTCTCATCCATTGCTGGTGGGAATGCAAACTTGTGCAACCACTTTGGAAATCAGTGTGGCGGTTTCTGAGGCTGGTTCTTTTGAATGACTGTATGGCTCATGCTATGAATGTAATTGAAAATCTATGGTTGGGGAACTTATTACTGTTGTTTTGCCTAATGGACATAAAGACAAAATTCCTTCTAAGTATTTAGGCTTCTTATATCTATAGAATTGTGCTACTCTTAGCCTTTGGTAGAAAAAAAATTGCAGTGAATGGTGCTAATGTAAAGACTCAGAACTAGACAAAGTTCTGGGAATAAGTAATTATTGAGTGTTGAACCCTGAATCATACATACATACATACATACACACACACACACACACAAACACACATATATACACACATTCAAGGTCATAGAAAATGCTATATAATAGTGAGTGGGAAGATTTTAAGTGCCAGGGAACAAGAAGTGATGTAAAATATGATTTTTTTTTAGAAATAAATTGTCACCATAATAATGAATTAATCTATAGCAATTAAAAGAAGGTAATCAATATGTTGACTAGGTGAACCACAGACTGAGTGAAAGTATTTATATTTGTAACTGGAAAGAATGTTTATACATTCAGAAGTTTAATATTTTTATAATTCAAATATAAAATGAATAATAAAAGTTGCTGAACACTTTAACTATATTGGTCAAAAACTGACCAAGGAACTCATAAAAATGTTGATAATTTTTTCTTCAGGAAGACACAAATAAAAACCCAAAGAGTACATAATATACAGTTTTGTATATTTTGCAATTATTGAGCTCTGAATCTCCTGCCATGAAATAAAAAAGTAAAACAGTAATATAATAATATAAAAATTCTGATTTGTATCCCATTGATCATTTGTTGCCTTACTGCTTTAGCTAGAATGTCAAGAACTACATTGAATAGATAGTGAGAGAGTGGGCAACCTTATCTTCTCTTATCTTGTTCCTAATTTCTTTATGATCACTTTGAATTTTTCTACATTTAGTTTAATGTTGGTTGTTGGCTTGCTGTATATTGCCTTTTTAAATATAGGGATGTTTCTTGTATCCCTGCCCTCACAAGACCTTTATCATGAAGAGATATTGGATTGTGCTGAAGGATTTTTCAATATCAAATGAGATGATAATGTGTTTATATGTTGGATTACATTGACAGATTATCATATGTTGAACCATACCTGCATCTCTGGAATGAAGGTGACTTGATCATGGTGGATGATTTTTCTGATGTATTCTTGAATTCAGTTTGCTATTATTTTATTGAGTATTTGTGCATCAATATTCATGAGTGATATTGGTCTAGACTTCTTTTTCTTAGTAATGTCTTTTTGTGGTTTGGGGATCAGATTAATTATAGCATCATAAAAAGAGTTTGGCAATGTTTCTTCTGTTTCTATGGTGTGGAACAATTTGAGGACTATTGGTATTAGTTATTCTATGAAAATCTTGTAGAATTCTGAGTTGAAACCATCTGGCACTGACTTTTTTAAGTTGGGAGACTTTTGATGACTATTTCTATTTCTTTAGCAGTTATAGGTCTATTTAATTTGCTTATCTGGTCTTGATATAATTTTGGTAAATGACATTTATCCAGAAAATAGTCAATTCACTTTAAATTATCCAATTTTGTGAAGTACAAGTTTTCAAAATATGACCTAGTGATTCTCTGGATTGTCTCAATTTCTGTTGTTATATCAAACTTTTCATTTCTGATTTTGTTAACTTGGATATTCTCTCTGTGCCTTTTGGTTAGTGTGGATAAATGTTTGTCTATTTTGTTAATTTTCTCTAAGAACCAACTCTTTGTCTCATTGATTCTTTGTATGGTTTTCTTTGTTTCTATTTTGTTTATTTCAGCTCCCAATTTGTTTATTTCCTGCCATCAAGTCTTCCTGGATAAGTTTGCTTCTTTTCATTCTAGAGTTTTCAAATGTTCTGTTAACTCACTAGTGTGGGATTTTTCCAGCTTTTTTATGTAGGCATTTAGTGCTATGAATTTTCTCTTAACATTACTCAAAGTGTTTGTGTAATGTTGTGTGGTAATTTTCATTGAATTTAAAAAGCCTTTGATTTCTTACTTTATTTCTTCCTTGTTCCATTGATTATTCAAGTGAGAATTGTTTAATTTCCTTATTTTGTGGGCTTTCAGGAGTTAGTGTTGATATTGAATTCTAATTTTAAGGCATGGTGATCCAATAAGATACATGGGGTTATTCCTTTTTTTTTTAATCTGTGGAGAATTGCTTTGTTACCTAGTATGTGGTCAATTTTTGAGAAGCTTCAATGAAGTGTTGAGAAGAAGTACTTTCTTTTATCTTTGGAAGGAATTTTCTATACAGGTCTGTTAAGTCCATTTGATTCATAAAATCTGTTCGTTCCCTTATTTCTCTGTCAATTTTCTTACTGACAGACAAGTCCAGTAATGAGAGTGGGGTGTTGAAATCTCCTGCTATTATTGTGTGGTGTTTGTGATTTAAGCTTTAGTAGTGTTTCTTTTACAAATGAGGGTGCCCTTGTATTTTTTTTCATTGATTTTTATTGAGCTCCACATTTTTCTCTGCTCCCCTCCCTGCCTCTGCCCTTCCCTTCAGTACTCTTCCAAGGGCCCCATGCTCCAAGTTTACTCAGGAGACCTTATCTTTTTCAACTTCCCATGTACATTAGATCTATGTATGTTTCTCTTAGGGTCCTCATTGTTGTGTATGTTCTCTGGGATTGTGATTTGTGGGCTTTTTTTTTGTTTTATGTCTAAAAATGACTTATGAGTGAGTACATGTAATAATTGTCCTTCTGGGTTATCTCACTCAAAATGATGTTTTCTAGCTCCATCCATTTTCCTGCAAAATTCAAGATGTTGTTATTTTTTTCTGCTATGTAGTATTCCATTGTGCAAATGTAACACATTTTCCTTATCTATTCTTTGGTCAAGGATCTGATCTCTAAAATATACAAAGAACTCAAAAAATTTGTCATCAAAAGAACAAATAATCCAATAAAAAATGGAATAGAGACTTAAACAGAGTACTCTCAATAGAGGAATCTAAAATGGCTGTAAGACTTAAGGAAATGTTCAACATACTTAGTTATCAGAGAAATGCAAATCAAATCAAATCAACTATGAGAGTCCATCTTACACCTGTAAAAATGGTCAAGATCAAAAACTCTGATGACAACTTATGCTGGAGAGATTGTGGGGTAAAGAGAACACATCTGCCTGGGAATACATGCTGGTACAGCCCCTTTGTATGTCAGTGTGGTGATTTCTCAGAAAATTAGGAAATAACCTTCTTCAAGACCCAGTAATACAATCTTGGGTATATATCCAAAGGATGCTCAATCATGCCACAAGGACATGTGCTCAACAACTTTTTCTGCTTTGTAGTACTCCATTGTGTAAATATACCACATTTCCTTATACATTCTTCAGTCAAAGGGCATTTAGGTTGTTTCTAGCTTCTGGGTATGATAAACAATGCTGCTATGAACATAGTTGAGCACATGTCTTTGTGAAATCACAGACCTTGAAGGAACAGTACTCAACTTCATATGGAAAAGCAAAAAATACCAGGAGAGCCAAAACAATCCTGTACAATAAAGGAACTTCTGGAGGCATCACAATCCCTGATTTCAAACTCTACTATAGAGCTACTGTACTGAAAACAATCTGGTACTGGCATAAAAACAGACAGGAGGATCAATGGAACTGAATCAAGGACCCAAATATTAATCCACACACCTTCTAACACATGATTTTTGACAAAGAAGCCATTGTATTTTTGAATAGATGTTCAATATTGAGATTTCTTCTTGATGAATTTTTCCTGTGACTAATATGAAATGTCTTTTTAAATCTATTTTTATTGATTTTAGTTTGAAGTCTATTTTTTTTAGATACTAGGATAGGTTAGCAACTTGATTACCATTTGATTGTATAATTTTTCCCAACCATTTATTCTGAGGTGATGTCTGTCTTTGTGGTTGAGGTGTGTTTCTTGTATGCAGGAGAAGGATGGATTTTGTTTTTCATACCCAATCTATTAAACTATTTTGTTTTATAGGTGAGTTGAGTACATTTATATTAAGGGATATTAATAACCAGTGATTGCTAGTTGTTTTATTTTTTGTTGTTGGTGATATTATTGTGTGTGTGTATTTCCCTTATTTGGAATTTACTGTTTTGATATCATCTATTGTCTGTGGTTTTTTTGGATGTAGATAACTTCCTTGGGTTGGACTTTTTCTTCTAGTACGTCGTATAGGGCTGGGTTCGTGGATAGGTATTGGTTAAATCTGGTTCTCTCATGGAGTATCTTCTTTCTCCATCTATGGTGATTGAAAGTTTTGTTGTATATAATAGTCTGAGCTGGGATGCATGGTTTATAAATGACTACATGATGCTTGACTTGGACCTTCTTGCTTCTATTGTCTCCATTGAGAGGTCAGGTGTAACTCTGGTAGGTCTGACTTTATATGTTACTTGGGCTTTTTCCTTTGAAGCTCTTAATATTCTATCTTCATTCTGTATGGTTAGTGTTTTGATTATTATGTGGTGAGCGGCCTTTTTTTAAAAATCCATTCTATTTGGTGTTCTGTAAGTTAGTATCTTTATATGCATATCTTACTTTAGGTTCAGAGAGTTTTCCTCCGTGATTTTGTTGAATATGTTTTAAAAAATATATTTTCAAAAGTGCTTTTGAGTTGCACTTCTCCTTCTTCTACCCCTATTATTCTTAGGTGTGGTCTTTCCATGGTGTGCCATATTTCCTCGATATTTTCTGTTAAGCTTTTCTTAGACTTAATGTTTTCTTTGATTGATGAGTTTGTTTCCTCTATTGTATCTTTAGTACTTGAGATTTTCTCTTTCATCTCTTGTATTCTGCTGTTTATTCTTACATTTGTGGTTCCTGGATGTTTTCTTATAATTTTCATTTCTATAAATCCCTCTGTTTGTGTTTTCTTTATTGTCTCACTTTTGGTTTTCAAGTTGTGAATCATTACTTTTATCCACTTGATTGATCTTCCCCCTTTTGTTAAAAAAGGGATATGATGATTTCTTTCAAATTTTTGTTGGTCTTTTCCTTAATTTCTTAAAGGGAAGTTTTTATTTCCTCTTTAAGGGCCTCAAACATTCTCTCTCTCTCTCTTTATTACTTTATAAATTATACCATTAAAAATTTCTACTTTTTCCCCTCCTCCCAATTTCCTCCCCCTCCCCCTCCAGTCTTAAGAGAGGGCAGGGTATCCTGCCCTGTGGGAAAACCAATGCCCTCTCCCCTCGATCCAGGTATAGGAAGATATGCTTCCAAATAGACTGGGATCCCAAAAAGCCAGTACATGCAGCAGAATCAAATCCCAGTGCCATTATCATTGGCTTCTCAGTCTGCCCCAACTGTCAGCCTCATTCAGAGAGTCTGGTTTGATCACATGCTTGTTCAGTCCCAGTCCAACTGGATTTGGTGAGCTCCCATTAGATCAGGCACACTGTCTCAGTGGGTGGACCAACCCCTCGTGGTCCTGACTTCCTTGTTCATCTTCTCCCTCCTTTGCTCTTCAACTGGACCTTGGGAACTCAGTCCAGTGCTCTGATGTGAATGTGGGTCTCTGTCTCTATCTCCATCCATCGGATGAAATTTCTATGGTGATGATCAAGATATTCATCAATGTGACAATGGGACAAGGCTAATTCAGGCAAAAATACAACTCACCTAAATTGTTGACACAGTCCTAAACCTCTTGCACACATATAGTGAAAAAGAATGTAGTCCATCTACCTCTATGTATTTAACTATACCTCTGATTATTTAGTTTATGGTACACTAGGGAATCCAAATTAAAGAAATTAGATTAAATGATGCAATAGCACAGGAAAAGATCTGAAAAAGAAGATCAGACACTGAAAATTCAGGAAAATAAATTTTTTCAGACATAGTAGCCATTTGAACATAAATTGATAACCAAATAAGTAACAATATCAATAGTTGCCATAAAAGGAAAATGCTTAGTACCCAGTATTGCTAAAAAAATATATCTTTTCTTATTTTAATCAGTAACAAAATCAAGATATATTAAGACAAAAGAAAACATATGAATTAAAAAACAAAAGAATTTAAAAATTTAAAAAGGAAGTAAAGAAAAGAAAAAATCAAACAGCCATTATGAAAAACATACTCAAATACTTAAACTAAGAAACAATATAATCCACCAACCCCTCAACTGGGTATAGTAACTAAAGAAAATTATATTACCATGCACTTTTATTGCAACCCAATCAAAATAGCTGCAATGAGATGGATACAACTTAGATATCCAAGTAATTAATCTTAAAAGAAAGAAATCCTTAAAGGGGACAAAATGACTGGAACTGGGGGTGAAGATGGGTGTTAATATATTAATTATCAGCCAAATATCGAAAAAATTCATTGTTCCATTATTATAAATAATCTAATATAACTGATTACATGGAAGTTGATAGTAGAATAGTAATAGCCAGAAGCTGATGAAAGTGTGGAGAAGAAAGAATAGAGAAAGGCTGATCAATACAAAATCATAAAGCACCAGTAAGAATTTCTGGTGAACTACTGCAAAGGTGAATGACTATAGATAATAATTATATACTAAATATATGAAAAGATGAAAGAAAAGAAAAAAGTAATTTTGAATAGTTTCACAAAAGAAAAGTAAACATTATATAGCATGTATGGAAATAATTTCTGATATTACATTGCTATGCAATTATTGAAATTAATGTGCAAAACAGGAAGTATTCCCTTTAAGTGAACATAAAAATACATTCACTAATAAAGACTCCATTGCTTTACAACTGTGACTGTGGAATACTCAGCCACAAATAGTACATTTATAATATGACCCCAATTCCCAAGGGTCACAGATCATCTTGAAAGAAGGAGCAGAAGGATTGCAAGAGTCAGAAGTTTGGGAAGACCAGAGCAAATCAATGTCTTCTGAACACTGTAAGACTTCTGTCCTTATTAATTCACAGGAGCTGTGGTTGCCTGCATAAGACCAGTATGAGATCAAGCCAACCAACATTGTAGAATGAATAGAGGAGCAGCTTATGAGGCTCCACCCTTTGTTAAGGATCTCTTGACAATTGATGGCTTCTGTGACATGGTAAGTCAGTTTTCTATAAGGGTGTGTTTCCTTGTAGGTCAGTGGATGGCCTCAAACCAGCAGTACATGGACAGCATACATTTGAGTCAGTGAGTTAATAAATTTAAAAGAAGAGGGTATGGAGTTGAGAGCATGAAAGTGGCTGTGGTACTAAGGGGAAGAGTTTTCCATGAGCATGATGAGAATACATTTTACAAATTTCTCGAAGAACTAACAAAATGTTTATTTAAAGAACACTGAAACTGCTAGGTAACAATGGGAAAGATAATGGCTGCTTGAGCTACGTCACCGAATGCGCGCTGAGCCCCTAGAGACGGGTCTCTCCCAGGCATTCGGAGGCAGGTTAGAGAGCGGGTGGCAACAATGTGGAGGAGCTCCAGAGCTCCCGAGCTCCCATGACTGAGCCCAGCGAGTCCGCTCCTGGTCAGACCACCGAAGTGGAGTGAAGAAAACTGAAAATCCAGTTTATTGGATTTCAGTACTGTGTCATAACCGACCGATCATTCTCCACTTGTTCATCAAGATGGAAAACTCAGATTCTAACGATAAAGGAAATGACCAATCTGCACCACAGTGCAGAAGTCAAAAGGATCGATTGGATCGGGAAGAAGCTTTCTATCAATTTGTGAATAATCTGAGCGAAGAACACTATAGACTTATGAGAGACAACAATTTGCTAGGCACCCCAGGTAAGCTACATCTATGGTAAGTTATATACGTAGGTCGCTAGGTTTTTAAGAAATAGCTTGTTTTACAATATGTTTATTTAATAAAAAGCTATCCACACAAGAGATACTGAATGGCATTTAATGCCTGCCCTATTCATTGCCTGATTCCATTCTTTAATAATTGGAACAATTATAATATAAATTTTTAGTGAAATGGATTAAATAAAATTGAGCTGAACAATTTAGTTTGCTACCCATGCATCCAGTTACAAACTAAGTAATGGGATTTTAGTTTCTAGGACAGACTCATCTTATTTTGTCATCCTTTATTCTCCAACTGTGTCCCAACTGTAACCCTAGAGTTAGCTGTGGGGAAAACGACAACTAGAACTTTGTCCTTAGTCACTTTCTTTCACCCAGATAAGGTCTCATTTGATCTGTGTCAGAACTCAGTCTACGTCTTCCTACCCATTTCTCTTTCCACCAACCTGTGGATAGGTTCGTTAGCAAGACTAGGTGGAGCATTTTGCGCAAACAATACCAGACTTTAGAATTAATCTTAACTGCAGTTCTGAATGGTTCTGCTGTTACATGGTGTGGTTTCTGGCAAGTCAGTCACTCAATTGAAAGTGCAGATAACTAAGCCAGAGGTGACCTGGTGGCATGTGCCTGTGATCCCAGCTGCACAGGAGGCTGAGGCATGAGGTTGTTGAGTTTGAAGCCAGCCTGGGTGAACCCTTCAAAACGAATCCTGAGGGTGGAAAAAAGACAAAAACTGACTTGTCGATGGATCTTCATTTGTAATATGGCCAACATTCTTAATTTTCAGGTGACAGCACTGAGGGGGAGTTGCTCAGAAGAGTACAGCAAATTAAAGAGGGTCCACAGCCGCAGAGCTCAGATGAAAAGAGAGGTATAGTTTGCTTTGGGAGGTGTGCAGTTGATGGAATGATAGGAAATTCATAATAGTAAATGTCAGCCAAAATTATCCAGAAATGCCACAAATTAATTTGGTGATAAGTAACTGTTCATAAAAAGAGAAGTGGCATTTTCTTAATGTTTGATGAGAATGTCAGCATGCCGTTTTCTGCCTCACCTTTTGGGTTGTTTGTGTTAATTGGGCCACAGTGAGAAGTAGCCTGTTTAAATGAGATTTCCTCCCCTTGGCTTTCCATATCCATTGAAATTTCCTACTACTTAGTTCCTTGTTTATAAGTATGGCTTCATCAGAAAAAAAGAAAAAAGAAAAGAAAAGGAACACTGCTTTGTCTGCCCTAGTGCCTTCCTACTAGGTATAATTTTGTTCCACCTGGGGGGTATTAGCAATGACTGCAGACACCAGTTGACACAACTGATAAGGGTTTGTTCTTAGTATCTAGCAGGCAGAGGGCAGGTATACTGCCAACCATTCTGATGATCTACAAATCACACCACAGTTCCCAGCATTAATTGGCTCAGAGTGTCGGTGCTGCTGCTAAGTAAGCAAGCTGGCTATAAGCTCAGGACTGGGTGCCTCCCTCTCCACAGGAAACAGAGATTGACCATAACCTAGGAGCTGGTGCTGGTACATTAGTTTGTAAACACACTGCTAGATATGCTGTTACTCCAGGTTCAGGCTATTCATTTCGTATGGCCTTCATTTTCATGGTAGTTTAAAATCTTGATATTGACAAATATTCAAGTAATAAACCATTAGCCTTGTTTATATTTTTATTATGACTACAAAACTCTTGTATTTTAAAGCAACTTCATACTATCAAAGACACTTAAGCTAGGCCCCTAGATGAAGTAATAGAGACTGAATTTGGAATGAAAATATGGACACTAGCCCCCACAACTAGTAATTGTGTCATTTGATTTTTGTTTCGACAGTAGACTAGAAAAAACATGTAGCCTTCTCACAGTCTCGTAGCTTCTTCTAGACCAGTGCTTCTCAACCTTCCTAATGCTGTGACTCATGGCGTGGTGACTTTCTTTTGCTTTTCACTTAGAAATCAGTGTTGTATACAGTATAATATCTGTAAATGTAAAATTCATTCAGAATTGCAAAATACTTTAATGTTATTTATATGATGGTCCTAATTTTTGTAGTTCCTTTCTTTCATTCTCCCCCTTCTTTGTTTTGGATAGGTGGAGACTCTTCAGAAACATCATCTGCCAGCCCATCTAGGGCAGTACGCAGTTCTGCTGTAGCATTAACCAGAGGTCAGAGGAGACCAAGAAGCTGGAACTCAGAACACCGGAGAACCAGAGCCAGAGCTGAAAGAACTAGGTCTCCTCTGCACCCAGCAAATGAAATTCCACGAAGATCTCCTCATAACACCTCATCTCAGACTTTTGAACACCCTTTAGTAAACGAGATTGAGGGAAGTTCTAGAACCCGTCACCATGTGACTTTGAGAAAGCAGATAACTGGTCCTGAGTTGCTAGGTAGAGGTCTTTTTGCAGCTTCTGGGTCAAGAAATGCCACTCAAGGGGCAAGTTCTTCAGACACAGGTACCAATGGTGAAGCTGCAAGATCTGGTCAAAGATCTCCAACCATGGTCCTTCAAGTCACAAGAATTCGTCTGAGAGAACACTCGCAGAGAGATAGCATAGCTAGTAGAACTCGGTCAAGGTCTCAGACCCCAAACAACACGGTCAATCATGAAAGTGAACGTGGAGCTTTTAGGCGCACCTTTTCACGTTCTGAACGTGCAGGTGTGAGAACCTATGTGAGTACTAACAGGGTTCCCATTCGTAGAATCTTAAATACTGGATTAAGTGAAACTACATCTGTTCCGAGTCATACCATGTTAAGGCAGAGAAGGACAGGTTTTGCTGAGCTAGCGAGAATAGGAACACAGAGTGGAAGAGGGAGCTCTGGTAGTAACAGCTCCGGTTCTGGCTCCAGCTCCAGCCCTGGCTCCAGTTCCAATGGTGAAATTTCAGAAACTAGCTCGGAGTTGTTTGAAGGCAGTAATGAAAGAACCCGAATTCTCGCAACAAGTGCCAGGAGAGATGGCCGACATAGTGCCCCAATTATATTTGAAGAGAGTGACCCTTCGTCATTTATTAGTCTGGCTCGGGTTATCTTAAATGAGGATGATGACGACCGACCTAGAGGACTCACCACAGAACAGATTGATAACTTGCCAATAAGAAGTTTTGATGAAAATGATGCATTGAAGACATGTAGTGTTTGCACTAGAGAATATATGGAAGGCAACATACTTGGTGGGCTACCTTGCTCCCATGAGTATCACGTCTACTGCATCGACCGCTGGTTATCAGAGAATTCCACCTGTCCCATTTGTCGTAGGGCCGTCTTACCTTCTGGGAACAGAAAAAGTGTTGTCTAATGAGAACAGAACGCTCGAAGCTGTGTAGCTGGAATAGTGACAGGGAAACGGAAATCACTTGCTTTATGTCCATTTTTTTGAGCGGTGCTTAAATATAAAGTCACAGCCTGAATTGAGTCATTGCTTTCTGAGTTTCTTTTCATTTTTCTAGTTTCTCTTTCAGGATAGAAAGAATATTTCAGAAGCGACGTTTTAGGACTTCAGTGTTTGATTTCAGTACCAGATAATTGGTAACCTGTTACCCATGTACACTTGTCATTTTCCTTTTGTTACCATAAGGTCTGCCTTAGCAGTGGCTCCTTTATCACGTTGTCCTCTTTTTAAGTTTCCCAGGCCATAAAAGGGGCATGAAGAAAATTCCCACTCAAGACTAAGTTCCATTATGTGTTTTGTAAGTGATTAATTAAAACTATACCATTCCCAGTTGTTGACACAAATTCAGTCACATTCTGAATATTGTTTGTTCACCTTCCAGAGTAGGTGACGATGGGCATACCAGTGTAAATGACACTAAACAGGTTCTTTTCCAATGCACTATTGTATTAATGCATTCAAAAATATAAAGTACCATGCTTAGAAATGAGAACTGCTTTTTGTGAGCCAGCAGAGTAAAACAAATACACCAAACAAAGTATGAAGCTGCTTTTGTAAGTGTGTAGGGGTCAAGAACAGAACATATCTGTATTTAATGTATTTGTGAACAGCTACTGGGACATGGAAAGGAAAGGACCATGTAGAATCAAACTGCACTAAAACCCAATGGAAATCATGGATTTTAAGTTGGATTTAGGCAGGAAGTGATAGAGGGTAAGAACACTGCTCTGGAGAATGGAACATTTTCATGATGACAGTAATATAGACATGAACTGGTTTCATACAGTGACAGACACAGCAGCTTGACCCAGTATTCGACTTGAATAGATGGAGCAGAAGATCAACACATTTGGCAGAGCTGTCTTTGGTTTAAAAAAAACAAACCACTACCACCTAGCACAAGTTAAATTGATGTTTTTACAATCTGCTCCTTAAAAAACAAAAGGTGGAGGAAAGAGACTTCTAAACCAATTTTAAACCAGGGATTTCAGTTGGTACAGATGGGTGTGCTTTTGGAAAATTCTCAAATTTGCTTGTTTTTGAGATCTCATGTAAGGTACTAGTGCACACTTGTTGATATATCATTGCTGTATCTAGCAGATCCAACATCCCACATTGAAAAGACATATTCATAAATTAGAAGATTATCTTTTATTGAAAGGGAGGCATGTTGGGGTATTTGAAATTCAAATTCTAGTTGTGTTGCCCATATTTGAAGATGAGATTGCCGGCTCACATCTATGGACACGCACTTTATTGTTCTTTTTTAGTGGTAAGACTAGATTGTGATAACCGCAGTACTCTTGCCTAGGTTTTCTTTTGAGGCTGATTCGGGTTAAGATTAGCCTGGCTGGTGCCCTGGAGAAAGTTGCCAGGCCAGAAGAGAAGCTGGATTGAACAGGCACATCCCTGGCCTTTCACCAAATGTGCTAACTACCCAGATTAGCCCGGGATTCTAGAAACTGTTTTACCCAAATCTGCTTACCCTCACTGATACCACCTTAGCAGTACAGATTATTTCAAAGTTCATTCTTTCTACCTAAGTGTCAAGGAAATGAAATTGTAAATATGGTTGTTGTTTACAAGGGATATATACTGCTCTTGCAAGGAAATAACGTCCAAACAAAACTTAACTTATTTTTAATATAAGCAGATTTCACTGTTTATGGTGCTTATGTAATACATTTTTATCTTTTTAAAAGAATTGTCCATGTAAAAGTCAGGATTCCTTTATATTTGTGAGCCTCCTTGTCACCTTTCTGTCGTTTTCAGATCTGCAGGATAGTCCTGATTAACTAAAAACAAATCCATTTTCCTCTTGGTAAAAATGTTCCATTTTAGGTGTGTTCATTTTCTATAGCTCAAAAACAGCTGCAGCACATTCTAAACACGAAGTTACTGACAACAGGTACCGCCCTGAACTCCCCAAACATATTACTCGTTTGGGAAGTACCGAAGTCAGAGGTAACTCAAGCAGGATGCTGGTTATGAATGCAGATGTTGAAGCTCTCCAGAGACACTGGAAATCAATCTTCCCATTTCTAGGCTTCAGTAGAATTCACATTTTTTACATGCATGTGGAACCTTTGGAATAGCACTCCTAAATCTTGGGTTCTGTAGAATGTATACAAGTATTTTTAGTGGGAGTTGCTTTTTCATTTTACCAAGTCCAT
The DNA here is from genome assembly GCA_004026605.1 of Ondatra zibethicus. NCBI lineage: Eukaryota > Metazoa > Chordata > Mammalia > Rodentia > Cricetidae > Ondatra > Ondatra zibethicus. The sequence goes on along the minus strand of PVIU01029806.1, from coordinate 3,444 downwards.
GACTATTATATATTACTAGTGTCACAGACGTTAAAGATAAGGTTGTTCATATAGGTGTCAGGTGTACACTAAAGAGTGAAAGTCTTTTTCCTCACCAGTGTCCAAACACCTATTCTTACAAAAGACTTTATATTTCATTTTGTATCTTTGCACTTTTTCTTTATTACAGAAAGGTTCTGTCTTTAAGGCCTACTTTGAACTTCATGCAGTAATAATGTTGGGAGATTACATTGTTCAAGGCATAGGGGGAAATACTAAAGCCTGATTTTCCTTGAATATTTCAAATGTTTTTTTTTTAAAATCCGCTCACTAGTGTGAAGGTTTGCAGTGTTTTGTTTTTATTTTATGCAGCTTACAATGTTGAGATTTATTAGTGCTGAAAACCAAGTTCAGCAAGTTGAAAAACAGCAGGCTATTTGCAGTAACACTGAAGACTGCTGTGGTGGGAAATTGGAACATTTTCCCTGTAAAGAACATGTTAGTTGCACCACTATGTTAATGGAGGTGGCATTGAGGAGAGGGAGGAGGCTCACACACTAGTGTTGGAACAGGTGATTGTCCAATTGTTAAGGAAATGTGCCAGGAGATACTCAGTCTTTAGGGACATGATTATCAGAATCCATCCAAGTTAGGAAAATGCTTAGCTCTGTTACATTAAGCAAGCAATGGGTATTTTTCTCCTGGAAAAACTTTATTTCTGTGCCCAGTATTCTCTGCTTTTGTCAATGTCTTATATTTATGAAGGGTTAACATTTAGCACATTTTGTATTTAAACATCTGCTTCTAGGAATTTAAGTCGGTTTTCCAAATCCTCGTGATAAAGAGGTCAATGTTGCAAATGACTGCTAAAGGCCATTTCTAACTGTTTGCTAGAATGCGGCACCTTGTACTTGACCTTGTTTTTTAAATAGTTGGAGGAGTCTTTTTAAATTGTTTTGTGAAGGGAAATCATTTGTAATCTGCCTTAGGTGATTTTTTAAAAATGTTTTTCTGACTGGCTTCCCTGTCACACTCTTACCAAAAGTCCGCAGGACATGGGAGCCACGCTTGCAGAGCACTTAGGGTCTTAAGATGGTTCTGACTGTTGCTTTCCAAAGTATTCTCTCTGTACCTTTGTAACAGGAGGAGAGCGCACATGTGAGGGTGTTTGCTTTTCCTCTTCAGTACAGTTCAGTATGTTTATGCTCAGTAACAGTGTTGTAATTGAGTTACCTAGTAAATGATTCTCTTCAGAAAACTGTTTTTAAATGTACATTGCTGTATCATGCTTCACTTGGCAAGGTCTGAGGAAAGACTATTTCTTTCTTTTTTTATTTAATTTTTATTATTTATAAATAATACCATTCAAAATTTCCACTTCCTCCCCTCCTCCCACTTCCCTCCTGCTACCTCACTCACCCTTCCCCCCACTCCCTCCAGTCCTAAGAGAGGGCAGGATAGCCTGCCCTGTGGCAAGTTCAAGGCCCTCCCGCCTCTGTCCAGGCTTAGGAAGGTATGCATCCAAATAGACTAGGACCCCAAAAAGCTAATACATGCAGTAGAGACAAATCCTAGTGCCATTATCATTGGCTTCTCAGTCTGCCCCCATTGTCATCCACATTCAGAGGGTCCAGTTTGATTCCATGCTCGTTCAGTCCCAATCCAGCTGGCTTTGGTGAGCCCCCATTAGATCAGGCACACTGTCTCAGTGAGTGGACCAACCCCTCCCGGTTCTGACTTCCTTGGTCATCATCTCCCTCCTTCTGCTCTTCAACTGGACCTTGGGAGCTCAATCCAGTGTTCTGATGTGGGACTATGTCTCTATCTCCATCATCAGTTGCTGGACAAAGGTTCTATGGTGATATTCAAGATAGTCATCAGTCTGACTATGGGACAAAGCAAGTTCAGGCACCCTCTCCTCCACTGTCCAGGGTCCTAGCTGGGAATATCCCCATGGACACCTGGGAACCCCTCTAGAGCCAAGCCTCTTGTCACCCCAAAATGGCTCCCTTAATAAAGATATGTTCTTCCTTGCTCATATATCTGTCTTTCCTCCATCTCAACCATTGCACTCCCTCAAACTGTCCCGAACTCTCCCTTTCTAACTTCTCTTTCCCCCTCTCCCCTTCACCCCACCCCACCCCCACCACCATGCTCCCATCTTTTGCCTGGCAATCTTGTCTGCTTCCAATTTTCAGGAGGATCTATATGTTTTTCTTTGGGTTCACCTTATTACTTAGTTTCTCTAGGATAGCGAACTATAGGCTCAATGTCCTTTATGTATGGCTAGAATACACTAATGAGTGAGTACATACCATATTCATATTTTTGGGTCTGGGTTATCTCACTCAGGATAGTGTTTTGTATTTCCATCAATTTGCATGCAAAATTCAAGATGACTTTATTTTTTACCACTGAGTGGTACTCTAATGTGTAGATGTGCCACACTTTCTGTATCCATTCTTCAATGGAGGGGCATCTTGGTTGTTTCCAGGTTCTGGATATTACAATCAATGCTGCTATGAACATAGCTGAACAAATGCTTTTGTAGTATGATTGGGCATCTTCTGGGTATATTCCCAAAAGAGGTATTGCTGGATCCTGAGGTAGGTTGACTCTAATTTTCTGACAAACAGCCACACTGATTTCCAAAGTGGTTGCACAAGTTTGCATTCCCACAGCAATGGATGAGTGTTCCCCTTACTCCACATCCTCTCCAGCATAGGTTATCATTGGTGTTTTTGATTTTAGCCACTCAGAAATGTGTAAGATGGTATCTCAAAGTAGTTTTGATTTGTATTTCCTTGATAGCTAAGGAAGTTGAACATGTCCTTATGTATCTTTTGGTAATTTGAAATTCTTCTGTTGAGAAATATGTGTTTAGTTCAGTACACCATGTTTTAATTGGGTTATTTAGAATTTTAATGTCTAGTTTCTTGAGCTCTTTATATATTTTGGAGATGAGACCTTTGTCTAATGTGGGTTTGGTAAAGATCTTCTCCCATTCAGTAGTTTGCCTTTTTACTTAATGACTGTGTCCTTTGCTTTACAGAAGCTTCTCAGTTTCAGAAGGTCCCATTTAATCATTGTTGATCTTATTGTCTGTGTTACAGGGGCTATACATAGGAAGTGTTCTCCTATGGCCATGTATAGCAGGCTACTTCCCACTTTATCTTCTATCAGGTTCAGTGTGGTAGGATTTATAATGAGGTCTTTAATATGTTTGGACTTGAGTTTTGTGCATGGTGATAGATATCGATCTATTTTCATTCTTCTACAGGTTGACATCCAGTTATGCTAGCACCATTTGTTAAAGATGCTTTCCCTCTTCCATTGTAGAATTTTAGATTCTTTGTCAAAAATCAGGTGTTCATAGGTTTGTGGATTAATATTCGGGTCCTCAAGTAGATTCCATTGGTCAATGTCTCTCTTTTTATGCCGACACCAAGCTGTTTTCTTTACTGT
>PVIU01029805.1:0-17187 GCA_004026605.1 Ondatra zibethicus | reverse complement strand
CCTTGTTCTGTCCTGCCCGGCTCCCGGTGCCTACTCGAAATAATTACACGGAAACTGTATTCATTGAAATACTGCCTGGCCCATTAGCCCTAGCCTCTTATTGGCTAACTCTCACATATTTGTTTAACCCATTTCTAATAATCTGTGTGTCACCACGAGTCGTGGCTTACCGGGAAAGATTCAGCGTGTCTGACCTGCGAGCTTCATGGCGGGTGGCTCTCTCTAACTCTGTCCCCTTCCCAGCATTCTGTTCTCTTTATCCTGTCTATCTAAGTCCTGCCCTATCAGAAGGCCAAGGCAGTTTCTTTATTAACCAATAAAAGCAACCCAAATACAGAAGGACCCTCCTACACCATTTCCCCTTTTTCTATTTAAACAAAAAAGAAGGCTTTAACTTTGACATAGTAACATTACATATAACAAAACAGTTATCAAGCAAGAACTACAGTTACCGTATTTAGATCTGTTTTATCTTTTATCATAACAATGGAAAACTATCACTATAACTATCCATTCTTCAACTCCATCAAAGACTCCAGAAGGATAAGATGTTACCTAAGTAAACAAAAAATAAGCAACTTCCAAACTCTAGAAATGACAGAGACATCTCGCTGCCTGGACAGTCACCCAAAGTTCCTCTGTACCGTTGGGGCATCTATCTTCAGCCTACAGGCCCATAGTATCCAGCAGACATTTCCATGATGCAGGAAAATTCAAAGACAGTTCAGTCACTTTCTTCTATGTCCTGCAGAATGTCTTGTAGACTATTTCATGAATCAGGAACCCTGAAGGATCATCTCACCTTTAGGTAAGTTTAGCAGTCCTCTCTCTGCGGGTTCTTTGTGTCCAGTTTATGCAACAGTCCAGGCAAGAGCACTTTCTTGCCCAAATGGCAAACCAACTCCATAAGGAGCCTCTTCGATGCCCATCTTCCTCTTGAAGTAGCTGGTGCTGCCAGGAGCAGACGTGTCTCATTGTCATGAAAAGTCCTAAGTTATTAAAACATTAAATGCCATATTCTGTCATCTTTGAAAGATATGAAGAATGTCTATCTAACTGAAATATACCTCTATATATCTAGAAAATCTAACTAACATGACTACAAGCTTGACTATATCAATGATTATCTATTAACAACCTATATTTCCTAATTATACATTACGTTTTAAAATGAACTACACAATCACAATACCTTAATCAAGATCAGAAATACATATATATAACAAGATTGATCTTAAATTTATATCAACAAAACAAAATTTATACCAATGTAAATTATCCATATCTATATCATCTCCCTCTTTAAATTTAAAGACCATTTAGAAACAATATTTGGGAATATGGGAGTAGTTACTTCTTTCCAAACTTCTTCCTGCTGTATGGGGGCGCTGTCAATCAGGTCTTTCATGGTGTATCCTGTTCATCTCAGTCACCAGTTGAGTGAAGTAATTTTCTGAAGGTGTTCACAGTGACCTTTCAGGAGGGCGTGGTCTATCAAACCATATTTGTCCAAAAGGAATCCACAGGGTCTCATCCTCTGTGAAAACAAAAGAACAACCTCCTTTCCAAAGCACCATATCCTTAGACCCAAATTTTGAAGCCATTATACCTTTATAATAATAGCCATGCTGGTTTAGCTTAGCAGCCCAGACAATGAAACGTCTCTCTGTACTTAGCTCCTTTACAGTTGAAAAATTCAAAGAAAACACAATAAAATACATAATCCAGACATTCTGTGAATTTTCCATTTTTACATGGCTTATTTTTCTTTTTTGTTTAATCTTTGACTATCTGTACTCTGTCTCTTTAAAGACTTTACCTTTTTTTTTAAGTATCTCTCTATACTCCTTTTCTTTTCTCTGCCAAGCCTACGTACTTTATCTAACAGTATGACCCATTTAGAGGTCTTTTATGTCTGAATCTGTCCTACTGTGAATCTGTAATTCTTTAATGTACAGGAACAGTTTTGCTTTGCACTTTTAAAATGCTAAGCTCTTAGAATCTAAGCTGTAACAATCTCAGTTCAAATACAGGTACGGCCTGCTTGCTCTGCCCAGTCCAACATGGCGGAGGTGCTTGTGCCTCTGAGCTTTGCTCAGCCTTAATGGCTGCGGAAATCCACCATGCTCTCCCGCCTGACTAAGCCTGATCCCGCCTGCCCAGGCAGGAAGAGCTGAGCCAAGGCATGGTCTCAGCTACTTTCTTCGCGATCCCAAGTGGGCACACAAACATCCGGGCCCACAAATACTCCATAGCCAGAGCTTGCACCGGCGGCAGGGCCCAGGAAGCCGTGTTTTAAAACCGTGTGCGGCTTTTTTTTTTTAATAGCTGAGTCAGGAAAATCTCTCATAAAGGAGCTAAGGCACGCCGCCAGCTGTGCTAAACTCTATATTTGTGTCTAGAATTCCTTTCTAAGCCCTCTCAGGTTTTATGTGGAGTCAGTGAACCACGTTGGGCAGCCAATCTGTAGTAAGAGGCGCGCGGGCTCCCAGCGCAGGGCCCCTTGTTCTGTCCTGCCCGGCTCCAGTGCCTACTCGAAATAATTACACGGAAACTGTATTCATTGAAATACTGCCTGGCCCATTAGCCCTAGCCTCTTATTGGCTAACTTTCACATATTTGTTTAACCCATTTCTAATAATCTGTGTGTCACCACGAGTAGTGGCTTACCGGGAAAGATTCAGCGTGTCTGACCTGCGAGCTTCATGGCGGGTGGCTCTCTCTAACTCTGTCCCCTTCCCAGCATTCTGTTCTCTTTATCCTGTCTATCTAAGTCCTGCCCTATCAGAAGGCCAAGGCAGTTTTTTTATTAACCAATAAAAGCAACTCAAATACAGAAGGACCCTCCTACACCAGACCAACAGTTCAAGGTCAGCCTTGATATACAGTGTATTCGAGGCCAGGCTGGGCTGCAAGGGACCCTCTCTCAAGAACACAAAAGAGAAAGTAAGAGGTGTTCTGTCTCTCACAGCTCTGATGCAGGATGCCCTCTGTTTGCTGTGAATATGCTTCATTGGCATTGGTTAATAAAGATGCTGATTTGGCCAATAACCAGGTAGAATAGACCCAAGAGAGAAATCCAAACAGAGATCCCGGGAGAAAAACGGTGGAGTCAAGAAGACACCAGCAGTCACTGGAGAAGCAAGATGTGAAGCAACAAGCCACGAGCCTCGTGGTGAAATATAAACTAATAGAAATGAACAAATTTAAGTTATAAGAGCTAGTTAATAATAAGCCTGAGCTAATAGGCCAAAGAGTTTGTAATTAATATTAAGCCTCAGAGTAGTTATTCAGGAACTGGCCGACCAGAGAGAAATCTCCAGTTCCATCCTCTCTTTTGCACATTAGCAGGTACAGAAGTTGAGGCCATGAATCATGTTCAGTATGAGCCAACATGTCAGGCTGTGGGCTGATTTCAGTATGCCTCAAATGGAATGTGTAGCTCCTCAGTCCTGGGGAAATGGCACTGGAAACCTCAGAAGGAAGTTAGGAGATCTTCCACCTGTGTCTGTTTGTCCTTGGAACACTTACCCAGAGAAGCCACAAAAGCCCAGGTTGCGATGCCTATGCTCTTACCTCTGGGGACAACTGTTATATCTTTCTTAGCATTCAAGGTTGGGCCTTCTTTCTTAGCATGCAAGCTTGGGCATTGGGTGTGAAACTCAAAGTTCTAATTACTGGTCTCTAGCTGTGCTTCATGCCACATAATTCCTCCTTGAAGCTATTTCCTGTTGTCAGATAATAAAGACAGAAGGAAGGTTGAGTTTGGGAGGTAAGTGCTTCTACTTTCTCTCCTCTGTGCCCAGATGTCCCAGGCCAGGCCTTAATTTACAAGAAAATCAAAAAGTGGAAAGATACGGCGGTAAAACAAAGTGGAAATCAGTTGCTTTTCATGAGTTATCCCTTCTTGGGTAGCATGGTCAGTCCAAGTGTCCCTCTCAGCTCAGGAGGACACACTACAGAGGAACTCCTCATGAACTACTGAGATGAAAACTCGGGGAGGGTGGGGCTCCATCTTCAAGTTCCTCCTTCAGTTGTGAGGCAGTCAACTGGGGAGAGCTACAGTTAGGACAGTGGCTGTCAATCATCAGTCACAGTTGTGTGGGCTGTGTTCCACCCATCCTTCTCCACTTTAGGCTCTGTCCCCAACAAATAGAACCAAGTGACTGACACAGAAGAAACAGACTCTGATGTTTTCTCATCCCATCCTCAGAATGCATGAAGACCTTTAGCTAATATGCCTCTGCACTCCCATAGCTCATTTTCAGACAGTTGAAGCTGATGTTTCTCATAAGGGTTCATTTTCATGAACAATATTGCTGGAGAGGCTAGCTCAAGGGAATAGGAAATAGTCCAGAAGCCTCTTATCCCTAACTGGTGATCTAGTATTTTGGTATTTTGTGTGTGTGTGTGTGTGTGTGTGTGTGTGTGTGCCTGTGTGCATGCAAGTGCTCTTGTCCATACAGATGTCTCTGCAGGCTGGAGGCTGCATCAAAATGTCTTTCTCAAGGAACTCATCACTTCAGCTAGAGTCATCAAAGCCCCAGGATCCACCTGTCTCCACTGCACAGTATTTTGGTGCCTTTAAATGGCTTTTCTATAAGAGTCTGAAGAAAAAGACTGTCTTCTAGTATTTCTTAGCAGTGTTTCCTGAAATGGAAGTAGTGACCTTGTGTTATGGTAATGGCAGTACTGTTGGGGAAGTTGGAATGTTGCAGGTCCAGAGACTGATTACCTTATTTGGGACTAAGTTCTAGCCTTCCAGAACAGTCATTCCTTGCCCATCCTGGTGTCTGAACTAACATCCTCTGACTAATAGAGAAATCTATTGACTTATTGATACATCTATTAGAATCTATTGACTTAACCAACCACTAGATTCCCCCAACCCAAAAGCTAAGAACATAATCAGATAGCATTTCAGGTCAATAGAAAAACTTTTCCCATCTTGATGTAACTGCCTCTCTGATGTATCCATCAGTATGTTTTTTTAAAGATTTATTTATTTATTATGTATACAGTATTCTGCCTACATATGTCCTACAGACCAGTAGAAGGCACCAGATCTCATTACAGATGGTTGTGAGCCACCATGTGGTTGCTGGGAATTGAACTCAGGACCACTGGAAGAGCAGTCAGTGCTCTTAACCTCTGAGCCATCTCTCCAGCCCCCATCACTATGTTTTAAACTTCCCTTGATCTATGACTTTCTTTCGTCTGTACAACTATGAAACTGCTTCCACATTGGGACATGGAATTTGGGAGACTCTAAATCTGTGTTTCTGGGCTTGCTCACTCAAAATGGCTCCAGAATAAACTATTTCCTATTCCCTTTAAGATGAGAGCTGTGGGTTTTGCACAAATTAGAATTTGAAATGTTTTTCTCTTGTTTGAATGTCTTCCTCAGGAGGTAGCTCTGTGTTTGAGAAGCTGTGGGTTCTTTAGGAGGAAGCCTGTGTCAAAATAGGTGGCCAGGCATGGGCCTTTGGAGGTTATTTCCTAGCTCCCGTGCCTCTCTTCCCCACCCACTTCTCTTTCTCTCTCTGCCTCCTGGTCTACAAAGATATGAGGAGCCTCTGCCACACACTCCTACCACCATGGACTGGGACCATGCCTTCTCCTCCATAATGAACTAAAGTGTCTGAAGCCATAAGTCAAAATAAAACCTACCTCCTGTAAGTTGTTTCTGTTGGGTATTGTGGTCACAGAGATGAAATAGCACTAATGAATTCTGTAAAACAAACAACTCAATAAAAAGACCATTCCTTCAGGGAAAGAGTTACATAGACAGTGTAATGATGTCAAGAAGTTAGATATCTCTGGGCTTCTTCAAATTGACTGTTTAACCTGCGAAGTTAATTTGGGGATTAGGAGTTTGTCACCATGAAGTTGTAATCAGCACCCATCCCTGAAGACACACAGCTCCTTCTGGGGCTTGAGCTTCAGCACTTTGGGGAACAAATCATCTAAATCCTGTGGGCATGCATTATTACAGGCTCAGCACATGCCACCGTTAGAACTTAGCATACGATGACCTATAGAATATTAGGTAAAAATGAAAAGCAGAGCCTGCGATACTGGTCCCTTTGCATGACAGTTCCTTTCTACAGAAGGGATGGATAACATAAGTGGCTGGTCCCCATGGCTAACTCCTACTACCCCCCACCTGGCTGACACACACAGGTCTTACTTTGTAGTATGGTTCTTTCTTTAGTTGCCTCAGGAGCAGGTCCCAGGCTTGGCTTGCGAGGAACTTATGCGGTGGTGTGATGGGGGCAGGGGGCTGCGGAAAGCCTGCATGGGAAATTGGGGAAGTCAGCCAGGGAAGGAAAAGAAGGCACTAATGAGGCAGTTGGCAAGCAGCCACCTTGGGTGAGTAAGTCTGAATTCCCCTGGGGCCTGGGGCACCAGTACAAGGCATGCCCCATCACTTGTGGGGTGAATGCAACTCCCTGTATCCTTTCTATGACTGACAGGAATGCACAGGATGCTAGGAAATGCAAATGATGGTGCAGGGGGAAGCCTACAGGGCACTAGTCGGGAGTTGGGAATGTGTGTTGATCATGGCATTGACTGCTTGCAGTTAGGTTGGAGGGCTGACATGTGCCCTCACACCCGCCTTTCTCTGACCATCTCCCAGGCCCCTTGCAGCCCTGCCACTATGAACAGAGAGCAGCTTGCCTGAGCCCTGGCACACACTCTGAGAAGTTCTTCCTTCCAGCCTCACCAGGGAGAGATAATTAATTATTCACCAACAGCTTATTCCGCTGGTTAACTGTCTCCTTGACAACCTCAGGCTCAGGGCAACAGAAATGAAGTTATACAAGGTGTGTGTATGTGTGTATGTGTGTGTGTGTGTGTGTGTGTGTGTGTGTGTGTGTGTGTGTGTGTGTGAGAGAGAGAGAGAGAGAGAGAGAGAGAGAGAGAGAGAGAGAGAGAGAGAGAAATGTAAACACTCTTCTTACTTTTCCTAAAAATGTCTTTAAAGGCAGTAGGGTCTGAAGTGGTTAAAGCTAGCTGATTTTGCAGCATTATATCAGCATCCTCACCCCCTCCCACTGTGATGGTCTTCCTGATGTGTGTTTCTAGGAGACAGCACTGGTACTTCCTCTCCACCGAGGCGCCTGCTTCTTTAAATAGCACATGACACATTGGCATACGATAGCCCCCAAAGAGCACTGTGTTGCAAATTATCATCCTTGACCGGTTTGGGCAGCTGGGCAGCAGTTCTCATCTGGTCACTTCTTAAGTGACTGCATCTGTAAAAGCAGCAGGTGGGCCATGGGCGGCAGCAGCCATCCCTCTGTAGCCCTCAGGACAGTTGCACCTGCAGCCTCTGGTTCCATTTTTCTATGAACCTGAGATCTGGGTTATATTCTGATGGCCTGAGCTGATTGGTACTTCTATCAGGGCCTCCAAGTTCCTCAGATCCTTTTGTGTTTCCTGGAGGAATGCTACCCTTCTATGTTCTCCAGGACAAGCCTGTTGGGAGATCCACAGTGCGTGCCCCTCTCCTTAAGGTCTCAAATGGGGAAGCAAGGAAACAGAATGCCTTCCTGGACTTCTTTCTGCTGTACTGCAGCTGGAAGAGTAAGGCTCCAGGCCCAGTTCTTTCACCTTGCTGGCCTGTGACTTTATAAAAGTCAGTTGGCCTCCATGAAGCTAATGGAATAACACATGCCTATAACCCCAGCACTTGAAGTCTGGGGTAGGAGTTTGAGGCCAGCCCAGGTTCATAGTAAGCCCCATAAAAAAACATCCAGTAAAAACTATTTTCAGAAAAGAACAGGTTTAGGTTGTGAGGATTCACTCTCCTCTTTTTTTCCATCTATCCTACCTCCTTAAGTTTAACTTCTGTTCCTAGTTTAAACTTATCTCAATAGGCTTCCACGTGGCTGGCAGACGCGTCTAAGCATCAGTTGCCGGCTACAACCTGTTCTAAATGGTGGCAAGCCCTGGATTTCCTAAAAGCTGATGTGGACCAGTACAGCTAGTTCCGTATTTCCTTAAAACCAGGGGCAAAGGGGGAAATGAAGGAGCCAGCCCTGATAAGCTAAATATGAACAGATCACCCAAAGGGAGTTCTTTACTTCTAACCATTATCACCTGTCAGAGTAGGACTCAGCTATTGATAAATTTAATGGAGGCCTGAGTCTTAGTAGTTCACCCTGAAGCAATACTTGGTTACAGGAAGAACCACAAACTGAGATTACCCAAGCACCACCTAAGAACAGACCACCCAAAGGAAATGCCTAACATTCCAACCACTGTAGATAGGATCACCTGCCAGCACACACTCACCAGGACACCCCTAGATAAATGTCAGCCAATCAGGGGTCCTGAACCTCAGAAACCCTTCACCCCCACCTTTACTACTATAAAAACCCAACTCTAACTGAGCTCGGGGCTCTCTGTTTATTTCAGTAAGTTGGACATGCAGAGAGACCGAGTTTGCAAACTTGCATAAAATAAATGCTCTTTGCTTTTACATGTGGGACTCGGTCTCCTTGTTGGCTTTTTGGGGGGTGGTGTAGGAGGGTCTTTGGGCATAACACATCAACTATTAGGAGTTGCTTTCTCCTCTGGTTGGATCTAGAATGCTCCCCAAAGGATCATTCCTCAGAATAGACATGAATGGGAGTTTGGGCAACTGCTGAGAGTTGGGCCTACTGGGAGAGGGCAGGTCATCAGTGATGCATCCTAAAAGGGGGGGGGGAGAGACTCATGTCTTCCTTACCCCCTTTCTCTGTCTACCCAGAAGCTGAGTGAATCTGCTTTGTGTGACCTACTGTCCACCAGTAACAAGACCCACCACTCAGGCACTGAAACCACCTCACCTTGACCCCAAATAAGTTTTCTTGGTCATAAGGTGGCTGTCTCAGGCAATTTGTTATGGTATTTAGAAGGTTCATTAGCACCAACCCTGGTGATTCTAGGGATACTGTTATTAATATCTCCTCAAGTGATTCTTAAATATTTGCAAGTTTATTTTATGGATGGTATTATTAGCTGTTTTTATTTGTGGGTACCAAAGGGAGACTTGGTCACTGTATACAAAAGCTAAAAAGATGGATCAAAAAGGCATAAAGATATAAAAAAAAAAAAAGAAAGAAAGAAAGAGGGAGAGAATCCTACAACCCAAGGTAGCTTTGTGTTTGTTGGCAGGGGTGGGGGGTAGGCACGTGTAACACATGTGAGGTGCCTGAGGAGACCAGAAAAGGGGGTCAGATTCCCCAGAGCTAGAGTTACAGGCGTGGGTGTTGGGACTCAATGGTTGGATTTGGAATGCTTCCGAAAGGCTCATTTCTTGGGGTGGCACGACTGGGAGTTTAAGGAGCTATTAAGAGTAGAGCCCACTGGGAGCTCTTAGATCCTTGGGGATGGTGCATCCTGGGAGGGATTATGGCACACCTGTGAAGCTAGAGTTGCAAGCACGGTGGTAGAAACCCAACTTGGATCCTCTATGGAGAGTTAATGATCTAAAACAACGAGTTTTAGGCAAGCTGAGAAACTCTCTGCATACTGATAAGAACATCCACCATATCATCTGCATACTGGTAAGAGCATCAACGAGATAGTCAAGTGTCCATAAGAACCTTCGTTAGTATTTATTACCCCCAAAGTGCAAGAAACACATCTACAGATGGCATTTTCCACCACAAAAGTCCCCCCTTTCTGCCTTATAAACCCTCCCGCCTGGGCACATAGTCCCCATTCCCTCAGAGAGACTGCTGCCCTCCACTGTTCGAATAAAGGACACGTAGCTTCTGGCGAGGTTCCTCTCCTCTTTCCTTCATTTTCAGTTGCTCTATCAATCCCCGTCTAACACTCAGGAAGGGCAGCACACGCTCTTCCTCTCCACGCCTTGTCTCCTAGCCCGTCTCACTTTCAGCATTATCCTGAAACTGCTCCACTCTGCCACTGAGTCTCCTGGTGATAGTCTCCTGTACCTGCTCACGTCTGTTGTCATATGCTGAACCATTACCCCATTGTGGGATGCTGAACCATTACCCCATTGTGGGATGCTTAGGTTCTTCTGCATCAAAAGTGACACACAAAGCTCCGTCATATCTGTCTCACAGGCTCCTCTCTTTTCAAGTCCCTTTCAAGCCACGCTACAGGGGTTCCTATGAGGTAATCTTTCCATAGCTCAGCATAACTATAAAAGGCAAATTCACTGGATCTTCTCCCAACTGCCCGTTACTGGGCCTTGACAAGGACTCACTGCCATGGCCCTTATGCCCCTGTCATTCATGCTCATAGCTCTTCTGTCTTCCTGTCTGACAAATGTTAGCCACGCCCTTCTTCCCTGCCAAGCCAGGGGCAATTCAAGCCTGGAGGATCCTATCAGCGCTGGTTATGGCTCCCACCTGGAGTGACAGGACCCAGGACAGGCCTATCAGAATCCTGCCCTGAGATCAACTCCAGAAGTGGGAAAACAAAATGCAGAACCAGCAGGAGGCCTGAAGAAACCTTCTGAAGTGATGATAGGCAGAGGGAATGAGGGCAGCAGAGGCAGAGTGGGCAGGAACCTAGAGCTGGGGACACCCTTCTCATTGTAAGATCTGCCCCCTGTACAACTGCCTGGATTCAAAGACACCCCCAAGGGGCCTACTCTGCCTTAGCCAAGTACTTCCCTTTTGCTATGAGTGCAGTTCCTTCCTTGGGGAGGCCGGTCGCATGCACCATCCAAAGGAACCTTCCTAGGGGTCCGAAGGCTGGCTCAGTTGACAAAGTACTTCAGATAAAAGCATGGGGACCTGAGTTCAGATCCCCAGCACCCACGCAAAAAGCCAGGCATGGTGGGACAGACCTGTCATCCTAACATGGGGGAAGTTGATCCAGGAGTCTTACTAGGGGTTCACTGGCCACCACCCAGTCTTGAATAGTGAGCTCCAGGTTCAGGGAGAGATCCTATTCTGAAAGGTTAGGAGGAGAGCTACGGAAGAGGCATCTGACTTTGGGCACAAACACACGCAAGCACGTGCAGATAGAAACACATATACCACACTGTGCGTGTGCACACACACACACACACGCAAATGAAATAAATAAATGCATTTATTTAAATAAATATCAAGTAGTCCTTCCTAGAAGCTTTCCAGTGTAATTGGATTTTTCTCTTTCCCACTAACCAGTTCTCAAATCATGACACAGAGATTTATTATTAATTAAGAAAGCTGGACCAATAGCTTAGGCTTATTTTTAACAAGCTCTTATAACTTAAATTAGCCCATCTCTATTAATCTATGTGCTGCCCTGAGCCTTGTTTACCACATCTATGTACTGTTCAGCCTGCTTTCCAGCTTCCTCAGTAACTCCACACGACTCTGCCCTTCTTCCCAGCATCCTCTCTGCTTCAAAAATCCTACCTAGCTATTGGCTGTTTAGCTTTATTATTATTATTATTAAAGCAATTACAGTGACATATCTTCACACAGTGTCAGGGAATATTCCACAACATCCCAGTAGATGCTGATGTTTTCCAGGTTAATGTTCAAGCTCATGGGACTTGACCACAGAGGCCAAGTCACTTTCTAATCTCCCAGAAAGAGAAGGAAGAGCCTACGCTAAAGAGCCTCAGAGCCTCCTGCAGCAGGCTGACACACCAGATTCCCTGTTACCATGGAACACAGCACGGTGCTGCCCTAGCTCTGCTAGAGGTTAGTGCCCCAGGGGAAAACCAAAGGGGTCCAGAAAAGGTGAGCTTGCCTCTGGCAACCACACTGGAACCACACAGGAAGAAATGATTAAAAACAAGACTCTGCTCCTTGTCCAGTGCTCTCTGCTATCACGCTCCACCTAGTGCGTTGAGGCATGGCCTCTCTCTGAACCGAGGGCTCACATCTCTCAACGAGGCTAAAAGCCAGCAAGCGCATGTAGCCATCCTGTCTTCAGCCCCTCGGAGCTGGGGTTCCGCGCATGCACTAGATACAAAGCTTGTTATGTGGGTGCAGAGATCTGAACTCTTGTTTCTCATGATTGTGCACGAAGCAATCTTAATTGCTGAGCCGTCTCTCTGGTTCTAAACCACCTTGTGTGATGGTTTGATGAGAAACTCCCCCATAGGCTCACGTATTTGACATGTGGTCCCAAGTTGGTGGCACTGTTTGGAGAGATTTAGGAGGTATGGTCATTTTGGAGGCAGGGTTTAAGAACTTAAGGCCTGGCCCTACTCCCACTTTGCTCTCTCATCCTCATGTTACCCCTGAAAATAGGAGCTCTGAGCCCATTGCTACAGCCACTGTGCCCACTGCTTCCGCCCATGCCCTCCCTACCATGATGGATTCTTACCCCTTTGGAACCCTAAACCCAGATGAATTCTTTCTTCTAAAATTTACTTTGGCATAGTGTTTTATGACACCAACAGAAAAGTAACTGTTTTGATTAGCGATAAAGTTCTGAGGTGAAATCTGTTCCGGAAGGCATGTATGTTAATTATTCCCTAATGTATGATACTCAGTCAGCAGCCATTCGGGGTAAACCCTCACAGTACGGTTTACTGAAAAGCCATAGCTGCTAAAATCTTTACGTACGGTTGTTCAGTGTTTAAGTAGAACTTGCGTGTATACACATGTACACATATATTTTCAATAATTTCTAATGCTAAATGTTGTTCTTTTTCTTTAATGGAGGACCACCCATGTGGCGTGGCAGACAGCGGGAGGGGGGCGCCTGAGAGCAGCCAGTCCCAGGCAGACACGGCCAGGCAGGGAGACACGTGGCGGGCAGGCAAGAGACGGACAGGCACACCATGTAAAGTTAAACATTTATTAGGTGGGTGATGGAGGGAGAAGGGGAGAAGAGGAGAGAGAGAGAGAAAGAAAGAGAAAGAGAGGGGGAGAGAGGAGAGAAGTAGGCAGCTGCCTCTTGCGGGGTGGAACAGAGAGAGAAAGAGTGGAGAGAGAGAGAGAGAGAGAGAGAGAGAGAGAGAGAGAGAGAGAGAGAGAGAGAGAGAGAGAGAGAGTGTCGGGGTCGCTGGAAGCTGGAAGGGAGTGGGCGTGGCTTGTCTCTTAAAGAGACAGGACAGGACATTACATTGATGATGTAAATGTAAATGTAAATAGCTAAGGAGTCTATGTCATGTTGGGAACAATCAGAAGGAAAACACGCGCAACACAAAATTGTTGCCAACATGCAGGATTCAGAGCCTGCAGGCACATGGAGTTAGCTGCGTTCAGGTCACTCAGTCCTTTCCCCTGCTTTGTATTTTCTGTGTCAGTTGCTTTCCTTGTTGTTGTGATGGAATATCTGATGAGGAAGAGCTCAAGGGGAAAAGGTTTGTTCCACCTATGCTGTGAGGGGACACAGTCCACCCTGGTGGCGGGAGCCTAGGCAGCTGGCTGATCACATTCAGTCTGCAGTCTAGCAGTAGAGAGACGGTCGCCAGCGCTCAGTTGATTTCCACCTCTCACTCAGTCTAAGACCTCAGCCCACGGACACAGTTAGGGTGGGCTTCCTACCCAAATGCTTCCATGTATCCCTACTAGAAAGGCCCTCAGAGAGATCTGTCTCCCAGGTGACTCCAGATCCTATCAACTTGTCGATCAGTATTAACCCTCACATTCCCCAAAGAGTAAGTAGGATGCCTCCTTCCCGTTGCCACACAGATAAAATAAGGTGCACTTACAGCACCCCGGGGCCCTGCCTGCTATGCTGGACTATTTGGCATGGCTCCAGCTGTGGCTTTGATTTTTAGTGGCTGCAGATTCTTGGCTAAGCCTGCCTTCCAGCTTTTGCCTCTGGAAAGTGCCAGAGGGCTAATGTGTGTTATCTTCCTGCCAGAAGCAACGTAAACCAGGAAGAACTTATTCTGGTTTACAGTTTTACTTCATTTAGACTCCATTGTCAGGGGAGGCACAGCAGAGGACCCGGGCTGTGCCTGCAGCTGCTTCTTACATGGTACCAGGCAGGACACAGGGAGCCAGACTGGAAGCAAGGCAGCCTGTAACCTTCCTATGACCCCTAGCCCTATGGACTACCCGCTCAAGACCAGGTAGGCAAACCCCTCAGCCTATAAAGACACCTCACATTCAGACTGCAGCAGCTGGGAAGGCTGATGGGTGAGCTTGTCTTTGCTCAGTCTCCTCCTTCTGCTGGTTATCATCTGCCAGGTTTGGACTATGCCTTATACTAACTCTAATAAACTCTGCAGGACTGTTCATTGTTACTGCACAGCTAATTGCCTCAAAACTGTGTGGCTTTAAACTCTAGTTAGGTGCATTATCTCATGCTTCTGGAGGTTTCCTGGGCTCCTGCCCTCAGGTCTCATGGGACGCCGCAGTCAGGTGACACTTGGACTAAGATCACCCCTCAGCATCCTTGTTCACATGGTGAACAGGGCTGGGGTTTGGCTGTCACTAGCAAGCAGGCTGTCTGCACACGGCCTCCCCATGTAGCCTGTACTTCTTCCTGATGGGGAGCCTGGGTTCTAAAGATGAATACAACCGAGAGCCAGGACAAGTCTCCATAGCCTTCAGAGACAGGCTTGGGAGTCATATGAGGATGACATTTGTTATAGTTAGATTCAGAGATGGGATCATAGACACCACCTCTCCAGAGGAGGGTCATGGAGTTTGCAGACTACTACTATGCCCACCCACAAAGCTGTTAAAGGAGCACCAGCATGCATCTCAAAAATATTGTCAGGTGTGTGAAACATTAATGGTCACCAGGTTCTGGAACTCAACTGCCAGAGGGAAAATCTGACTTCTTTCTTTCCTAGTCAGTTGTGGAAGACTAGGAATGTTGGTAGCACCAATCTCATGGTGTTCGGTGGTGAGCTGAGTGCTGTGTGCTCGGCTAACATAAAGAAGTACTCAGGGAGTGCTTCCCTGGCATCGTAACATTGCGTATACTGCCACCCAAATCCTGGCATTTCCTAATGGACTTCAGACTTGACCCGCATCGCCTGATCCAAGAGCATCTGTCTTAGGAATTTAGAGTCATTGCCAGAACAGCTGGCATTCAAGGACACCGGGAAGCCTGGCCAATTTCTGTGGCTCCATAATTGTTGCCACTGCAGCCAGAGAAGAAATCTGGCTGGCTTGGTCTTGCAAGGTCACCTTGGCAACTGTCACCTTCCTTTCCTTTCCATTCATTTGACTTCCTCTTTGTTCTTCAGCCACTTTCCCCAGATGTTCTAGACTGTGCTGTGGCATATGACAAAGCTGGTCATAGACCTGAAATAGCTCTCCACCATCAATAGTTCAGTAAGGGAAGAGGGACAAGGGAAAGGCTTTTCACATCAGTCTGTGGGCACCATGAACTCATGTTTAGCCACAGTGCAGGGCAGCCTAAGCCTGCCTTTCCTAAGGCAAGTTTCAACCTACTATAACCTCCTAGCTAATATTTAATTAGACCATCAACTCAGGAATAGATTCTCCAGTAAGTAAAATGGAAACTGTACAGACATACTTGCTATCCCCTGAATATGTTCCACATCCACACCAACTCTGAGAAATATCATCACTTTCATTTGCATCTTTTGGACTCTTAAAAAAAAACCTTTTGTGCATGTGCACAGCTGTGTGCAGGTGCATGCACCTGTGCGAGTGTGAATCTGAATGCGGGTGCTTGCATGTGGAAGCCAGAGGATAACCTTGCTGTTGTTCACACAGTTTCTGTCATTGGCCTAGAATTCACCAAAGCTCCCTGGCCAGTGAGATCCAGGGACCCACCTGTCTCTGCCTTCCCAGTCCTGGGATCACAAGTGCATGCCACCAGGTCGGGTTTTTTTGACTGTGCATTCTGGCGGATTGAACTCAGGTTTACATGCACCAATAAAGCACTTTGCTGACTGAGCCACCATCTCAGCCCAATTGTGAACCCTTGCTAGGAGGCTCCAAATGTCATTGTTGTTAGTAAGCTCCATCCCCTTGCTCTCTGGGTCTCTCCATGGGGCTGCCTCGTGAAGAGAGAACTGGATTTTCCCAGGGTAAGAGAGCCAAGAGTGGGGGGGGCTGCACCCAGCCTTTTCTCACCCAAGCCCACAAACACACCCCACCACTTTCCACATTGGTGTTCTCCAAGCAAATCAAACCAACAAAAGCAGCAGGAGAGGATTCTCCTTAAGAGGAGGAGATAATTAGGATGTGAGGACCACTCTGAGATATTTGAGAGGCTGCCAACACTGTGTTTACATTGAAGCTATTATACTGTACCCAATTTCTGCATCTTTTTTCATCAATAGAGTGTCTTAGAGATGTGGCCTTGTGAGCATGCATATATATCTCAATTCTTTTTAAGACTAGTGTAGCCCTCCATAGACTAGTCCAGCGTTTCTCAATTCATATCTGATCTTGTCTTCTTCCTTTCCTCCCCAGCCCCTTTATTTTATTTTCTTGTTTTTTGAGACAGAGTTTCTTGCTCTGTACACTCTGTAGTTCAAACTAAGTGGGAGGGAATCCACTGTGTAGCCCAACTTGGCCTCAAATTCACAACAATCTTCCTATTTCTACTTTTCAAATCTTGGGATTGTAGCCACGAACCCCCACAGCCCACTTTCCTGCCTGCCTCCCTTCCTCCCTCCCTCCTCCCATCCTGTCCTCCCTCCCACCTCTCCTCCTCTCTCTTTTCTCAAGCTTTCTCCCCTGTCATCCTTCTATCTTCTCCCCCTTCTTCCTTTCACCGCGGCACACATTCCACACCAGGAGGTGGGCATTGGCATCTTCTGTGTTGAGGGCCACAAGTCTCTCCCCATGTTTGTTTTATGCAGTTAGGTCTGACAACTACTTGCAGAGATGTCAGTTTATTCGGCCATTTTTTTTTCTTTCATCGGCGTTGAAAGAAATCTCTTTTCTGCTCTTACCAGTTATGCTGAGGAATCTCTGTTGTATGAACATGGGTAACAGTGAAAGTATCAAAGAGCAGTGTGCTTCTGTGCAGCATTTTCTGCCAAGCAGCAGGGTGTATATTTCATCTGGTGGAGGGGGTCAAATGGCCTCCAAATGCCACTGTCACCAAAGAGTTTCTTTTCCCCAAAGTCTTCAGCATTTAGCTTCATCAAACTTTGGGCCAATCTGATGTTTGAAGAAGATGACCTTCCTGTCTATGTCCCCAACTTTGGAGCCATCCAATTGTATTCCTGGTCACTGTAGGAATCCTCATAGAGGACCGACTTTAGGGAGTAAGATAGACCTGTGGCTTCTGAGCTGATTTCCATAAGTCAGAATTCAGTTCTTTTTT
>PVIU01029804.1:0-17014 GCA_004026605.1 Ondatra zibethicus | reverse complement strand
GCGGCGAAAGTTGGCAGATGGAGAACCCACAAACAATGACACCAGGACCTATCTCTTCTGCATATATTAACTTTTTGAGAACCGAGTCTTTTTGAATGCACTCCTTCCTAGGCCAGGAGGGATGGGGGTGGGCCTTGGACTTCCAACAGGGCAGGGCACCATGCCCTCTTTCAAGGAAAAAGGGGGAGGGAGGAGGGGAAGAAAGGAAAAAAAAATTTTTTTATCTTTAATTATGTTCTTGAATGGAAAAAATAAAACAAAAGAATGTATGGAAAAATAAATAAATAAAAGTTAATAAAAAAAATTTGTTTGACTAGAACAGCATATCAGAGACCAACACCAAGTGGTTAGATATGGTAGTTCCTTCTGGGATGTCTTCGCATTCAAGCTGTCTCTGAGGAGGTTGTGTTTGTGCCTGTATGTCTTTCAAATACATCATGTTTGAATCATGTATTTTGACTGTCTACCTCCATGAGCAAATATTTAATATAGCTACTATTCTGTTGTCTCATGAATGGACTCCCATGTCTCTAGAAAGTAGATCTGAGCTGGGTGGTGGTGGTACATGCCTTTAATCCAAGCACTCAGGAGGCAGAGGCAGGCAGATCTCTGTGAGTTGGTGGCCAGCTACAAAAGCTATGGACTACAAAAGCTAGTTCCAAGACAGGCTCCAAAGAAAAATGAAAGTAGATCTCTTAATACTTTAATCTTGGGCTTTCTAGGATGCAAAATTTTAAAAAATTAAAATTACAAAAGTAAAATCTATAAGTTCTAAATCCAAGTTATTTTGTTTTATCTGTCCATATAGACTAAAATTAAAATCATTTCATGGAAGGAACATGGTTAAAGAAATTCCAATGAGCAATGAAGTTGACTCGGGCAGTTAAGTGTCTACTATATAAAAATCAAACTTGAGTTTGATCCCCAGCATCTATTTCCAAAAGCTATTTCCATCAGCACATGCCTGTAATAACAGCACCCAGGAAGTATAAGCAGGAGAATTCTGGTGTAGTAAGACTTTTCATGAGAATCATTGACCCCATTAATGACAAGGAGACTTATTAATAATTATGAAAACTCAACTATTACCTTAGGCTTGTTTATAACTAGATCTTATAACTTAAATTGACCAATTTCTTTAATTTACACTCTGAAATTTGACTTCATAGCTTCATCTCCATATTGCCCATCCTACTTGCTCTGCATCTCTTGGAATGTCTTGCTTCTTCTTGACAGAGCCCTCTCTTTCCAGAAGTCATGCATATTCTTCATGCCTTGCTACTGCTTGTTTAGCATGTATTACACCAATCACAGTGACACATCTTCACAAAGTGTAAAGGAATATTCAACAACCTTTGGCCCCTTTTGACTGAATACAAAGAAAGACTTTAACTCTAAAACAAGAAAAATATATACAATAAAAACAATTATCAATTAAGAATTACATTTACAATGTCCAGTACATTTACTTGTGGCAAATTTAGGAAACAAAATATTCCATTTTCTATCCTATCATAGTTCAAAGTTTTAGACCTAAACCGTTTTTGTCATAACTTATATTACTATTCTAAAAATATCTTTTAGACCTTAAATTTTATCTTTTTAGATAAACAACTTAAACTTTTATGTTTCTCAATCTTATAAATTTTACATCTCTTTAGTGAGTATCTTTTCTGAATTTTATAACATAGAAAACTGTAAAACTCTATCTAGTTTTCTATCCACATCAGAGATCCAAGAAGAATAAAATGCTAAGTAAGTAAATAAGAAGTACTGAGAAACTTCCAAAATTATAGAAAAGACAGAGACGTTGGGCTGTCTGGACTGTCTGCCCAAGGTTTTTCTGTGATGTTGGGCCATACATCTTTAGCCTACAGTCCTAGAATATCTGACAGATTTCTTTGTGAAACAGGAATTTTGAAGGACTGCCAATCTTGTCTTGTCAAAGTTCAGTAGCTGTTTTCTTTTGTGTCCTGCATTTTTAGTTAGGACAGAATACTATTGGAAGACCCTTGGCAAACAGCTAGCTTTTGCCACAAAGAAAACATATTCCACATGAAAGTTGTTCAATTCCCATCATTATTTTCTGGAGTAAATTGATGTTGCCAGGGGTAGATGTGTTTCATTGTCTTGAAAAGCCTTATGTTATTAAAATGTTTTAAATGCCATATTTTGTTGATCTTTTAACAGTTGAAGATAAACTATCTAAAATTTATCTCTGTATGTCCTTGAAAAAATATGTAACATGACTATAAGTTTGATGGCTAAAGATGACTATTAACCTGAATTTTTATTATCCTTAATAGCATTCAAAGACTAAAACTTTATGTTACCTTTTATAATGAGCTACACATGTAGAATACCTTAAGAATATATACATATGTACACTATAACGAAAGTAACCTTAAGTTTGTATCTATATACAAAACCACAAACAATTGTAAAATATTTGATACTAGTGGCTCTTCATAAGTAGACTCAGCAATCTACCCACTTATTCTGTCATTTCTATACTATAACCCCACCTTTTTCCCTTCAGAAAGAGATCCCTAAATCTAATATGCTTTGTTTAACTTTCCCTCTGACCAGGACGAATTACATTTTGGAACTAACACCCTAAATGATGGCTAACATCCATAACCCACTCAACAATCAAAAGCCACCCAAACCTTTGGAAATGGAATATGGGCATCAAGCTCTCTATACTGTGTTCTGTTCTTGGTAAAAAGGCATATTTGGTAGACCCCGAGAAAATTGGATAATGGTCAAGTCCCCAACAAAATACAGGTTTTTTTTAAAAATTACATTTTAAAGTTAAAGCATTCCTAAAGTACCTAGGATGGTTTAATTTAGCTGCCCCTTTCATAATCTAATGTGTTTTGCAATTGTTAACAAGGATAGTCTTTACTTCTGTTCTTAGAACAATACTTCTTATATTATTTGAGTCCTCAATAAATGGTGTATTGTTTTTTAATGCTTCCCTCATCAAATATATTCCTACTCTAGCCTCCCCTCCATCTTCTACTCTCAATGAACCTCACCTCTTTTCTCCCCAAATCTCCTGTCCACTTCTCATCTAAAAAGA
The DNA here is from genome assembly GCA_004026605.1 of Ondatra zibethicus. Lineage (NCBI taxonomy): Eukaryota > Metazoa > Chordata > Mammalia > Rodentia > Cricetidae > Ondatra > Ondatra zibethicus. The sequence continues at coordinate 13,929 of PVIU01029804.1, read as the reverse complement.
GCTGACTTCCCAGGGATAAGGATATCAAGGCTAAAGAAGGCCACCCAGAAGAAGGAAAATTATCCCGTAAGCAGGCAAAAGAGTCCAAGTCACCCAAGCTTACACTTTTAGGAGTTTCACAAAAAACTCCAAGCTGAAAAACTACAGCATGTATGCAGAGGACCTTCATTTATCTTCAAATTTTCTGATGTCATTGTTGTTTTTAACAATTTAGTAATACTTTATTGTGTAAATGTACCACATTTCCTTTACCAATTTTCAGTTGAGGAGAATTTGGGATTTTTTTCAAGTTCTGGCTATTACAAATAGAACTGTTATGAAAATAGTTGAGCAAGTGCCCATGTGGGTATGATTGAGCATCATCTGGACATGCGTATGATATGGCTAGATGGGTCTTGAGGGAGATTAATTCCTAATTTTCTGAGAAATTGCCATATTGATTTCCAAAGTAGCTTCAGACATTTGCACTCCCACCAGCAATGCAGAGTGCTCCCCTAGCTCCACACCCTCTCCAGCATGAGCATCAGTTGTGGTTCTGATCTCAGTCATTCTGGCAGGTAGAATTTTGTGTTAGAATCTCCGTCTCAGCCTCATTTTGATTTGCATTTTCCTGAAGCCTAAAGATGTTGAACATTGAAGATTTTCTCTGCCATTTGAGATTCTTCTGTTAAGAATTCTGCTTAGTTCTGTACCACACTTTTTAGTTTGATTATTTGTTTGTCTGTTTGATGATCAGTTTCTTGAGTTCTTTTTAAATTTTGGAGATTTGCCCTCTGTTGGATGTGGGCTTGGTGAAGACCTTTACCATTTGGTTGGCTGATGTTTTATCCTATTGACAGTGTCTTTTGACTTACAGAAGTTTTTCAGTTTCATGAGGTCCTATTTATTGTCATTCTTAGTGTGTGTGATACTAGTATTCTGTTCATGATGTTGTCTCCTGTGTCAATGTGTTCAAGGCTATTTCCCACATTGTCTTCTATTAGGTTTAGTGTAACTGAATTTATGTTGAGGTCTCCATCTGGTAACTAATGGAAGGAGATGCAAAGACCCACAACCTAACATTAGGCAAACTCACAGAATTCTGCTGAAGGGAGTAAGGAAGGATTGTAGGAGCCTGAGCAGTCAAGAACATAACAAGAAAACCCATGGAAACCTCACCCATAGGAACTCACAGAAGCTAAACCAACAACCAGAGAGCCTACCTGGGACCAACCTAAGCCCTCTACATATATGTAATTTGTGTAGCTTGGTCTAATTGTGGGACTCCCCACAATGGTAGCAGACATTGTCTCTAATGCTTTGACTGGTTTTTCGAAACCTATTACAGTGGATTGTCTTTCCCAGCTTAAATATAAGAAGAGGTTCTTAGTCATATAGAAAATTTGATATGCCATGATTTATTGATACCCATGGGAGATCTGTCCCTTTGAAAAGAAACAAAAGAGAGGTTTTGGGAAGAAGAAGAAAGGTGGGAGAGGAATGGGAAGAAAAGAAAGAAAATACTGCAGTCTGGAAGTAAAATGAATAAATAATTTAAACAATTTTTTTTAAAAATGAAAATCTTGATGTGAAAAAAGTGTGAGGGAAAATTTGAGATTGTATTTAAGCATATGCTACATCTAGATGTATCACTTACAATGACATTCTTGCTGCCAGTGTCCTGAGGTGGCAAAGTATCTTACTTCCAGAGATTACCTAAAATTGGTATGTCAGATAGTATCAACTAATAGAAATCATAACTTATATATCAAGTGTTAGCCAAAGGAGTCTAGAATGATAGTTCAGATAGAAAGATAGTTTATGAGATTCTTGTGCCTTTGAGGAAGAATGCAGGTTTAGTTCAAATAAATCACATCAGTTAGTTCACCACTGCCTGTAAGTCAAATTTCAAGGAGAATCTTTTAAATTTTAATGTATTTATCAGTTTGGATGGCTTTTATGGTCATCTTCAACACTGATTGTATCTAAGATGGATTATGATAGTTCTACTAGTTATTTACCATGTTAACAATTTTTAAGAAAATTTCTGTATATATCTATGTACATGTTCTAGGAGCTGACACAATATTCTAGCATGAAGTTATATATTATGGGTAAAAAAAAACAACCTAGATTATCCAGTTATTTCAGCCAAAAAGATCATCACTAACCCCACATCAGATAGAGGTCTGATCTCCAAAATATACAAAGAACTCAAGAAATTGGACACCAAAAGAACACATAATCCAATTAAAAAATGGAGTAGAGACCTAAACAGAGAACTCTCAACAGAGGAATCTAAAATGGCTGAAAGACACTTAAGGAAATGTTCAACATCCTTAGTCATCAGAGAAATGCAAATCAAAACAACTCTGAGATTCCATCTTACACCTGTAAGAATGGCCAAGATCAAAATCACTGATGACAACTTATGCTGGAGAGGTTGTGGGGAAAAGGGAAAACTTCTGCATTGCTGGTGGGAATGCAAGCTGGTACAGCCCTTTTGGATGTCAGTATGGCGATTTCTCAGAAAACTAGGAAACAACCTTCCTCAAGACCCAGTAATACCACTTTTGGGTATATATCCAAAGGATGCTCAAACATGCCACAAGGACATGTGCTCAACTATGTTCATAGCAGCATTGCTTGTCATATTCAGAACCTGGAAACAACCTGAATGCCCCTCAACCGAAGAATGGATAAGGAAAATTGGTACATCTATACAATGGAGTACTACACAGCAGAAAAAAATGACATCTTGAATTTTGCAGAAAAATTGATGGAGCTAGAAAACATTATTTTGACTGAGGTAACCTAGACACAGAAAGACAATTATCACATGTACTCACTCATAGGTGGTTTATAAACATAAAGGAAAGAAAACCATCCTACAAACCACAATCCCAGAAAACTTAGACAACAATGAGGATACTAAGAGGGACCTAATCTGCATGGTAAGTAGAAAACGACAAGATCTCCTGAGTAAATTGGGAACATGGGCACCTGGGGGAGGATTGAAAGGGGGAGAGAAGAGGCAGGGAAAGGAGCAATGAAAAATGTAGAGCTCAATAAAAATCAATAATAAAAGAATCCAGTTCTTGAGAACTTATACATGTTTTCCACACAATGTGCTGGAATTCTGATTAGGAAAAAAGAAGTATTCTACAATATATTTTTTATTTTTATTTTCTCGAGTTGTCTGCTAATGTGGGATATGTCCTTTAAAATATTTTTTAAACATTTGTTCTACCTTATATTAGTCAGTAAGCTCACTGTAGGAGTTACAGTTGGGCAACATTACTTCTTAGTGAGAATATACTCTGAAATATCCTTTCCCGTGGAAAGTGGTCCTTTTATGCAAATTTGAAATAGTATTTTCCCATTTCCAATATCAGACCAAGAGGAAATTTTTCCTTGATTTTTTTCTGGTGAGAATCTGCAGATATTTTTAGAGTTGACCTTCCATAGTAGTATTGAAATTCGTATGTCTAGCTTCGGTTAGCATCCATTTTTACATCAATTTTTAGTCAGTCTGGTAATTGGTTAAAATTGCAAGTTGAATATTTTGACAACTGGCAGTTCTGCTGTAGATAACCTAATACTTGCTAATGTGAAACAATATTTTCTTGTCTTCATATGTCAGGGTTTTCACCTATTTCAAAGAAGACCTGTATAATAGGTCAAAGGAATCATTGTGCTCAAATTAATTTCAGGCATTTCATATTGTAGGGTTGGATTAATAACGTCAAAGCATCCCACAAGCTGAAAATGATACTAGACATTACCAGTTTTAATAAATAAAACATACCAGACAATAACAGTATGAAAATGGCCTTTTCTCTATTTCTTTCATTGATTGCCTGTCATTTATATTTCACAAGCAAATTATAAGAAGTTGTTAGATGAGATTCCTTTTACTTCTGTGTTTTCTTTCATTATTATTTAACAAAATAAAGAGGAATTTACTTCTAATTTGTCAAACTAAGAGCATATAACATGGTTAATTTACAATTTCATTGGATTCAGAATAGAATGATTATATTCATTATTTCTACTTCATCACATTTAATAAATACTTTCTTAGTATCTAATAAATGATATCCTAGGCAAATATTGCACGAATATGTGCAGTGAAGGAATACTTTCTGCCACAATACATATGGCTATGATCATGAATACTTGTTTTATGGACAATGCTCTTAAGCTTTGTTATTATTACTTAGTGTAGCTAATTATTATTTTCTTTACAAAAATGTGCTAAATCTCCTATTACATGTATGTGACCATTTGCTTTGATGTTTTTCATGTTTTCTTTGGAAGAGAAATTTGGTTTTTGTCATTGCAATGTTTACAGGCCACTACATCTATTGTTTTAGATTTATTTGTACTGAAAACTCAATCCTGCTCAGACCTGAATAGTAACACAGAAACTATATTAACACTATATTACAACATGTAAAATATATACAATATGTAAAACTATATTACAACACTCTTTGGCCAATGATTCAGACATATTTCTAGCTATCTCTTATATCTTGAATTAACCCATTTCTATTAATCTATGTATCAGCATGAGAATGCAGCTTGCCAGTAAGAATCTAGCATCTGTCTCATTTGGCAGTAACATGGCATCTCTCTGACTCCACCTACTTTCTCTCTATATCTCAGTTCAGATTTCCCCTTTGGCCTTACTCTGCTGAGCCATTCACCAAAACAGCTTTATTCATTAGCCAATAGAAGCAACACATATACAGAAGGACTTCCCACATCATCACCCTTTTTCTATCTAATTAAAAAGGAAGGTTTTAACTTTAACATTGTAAAATTACATATATAAAACAGCTATCAAATAATAATTAAAGCTATAATATTTATTCCATTTGTATCTGGAAAGCTTCATATATAATTTATCTTTTATCATAACTAAGGAAAACTGTAACTATCTGACTTCAATTCTTCACAGACCTGAGAAGGATATAATATTATCCAAGTAAACAGGAAGTACATTGTAAGCAACATCAAAAACTTGAGAATTGACAGAGACATTCATTGACTGGACATTCACCCAAAGTTCTTCTTGAACATTGAGGCACCCATCTCCAGCCTACAGGCCCATAGTATCCAGCATACTTTTCCATGAAGCAGGAAATTTGAAGATTTGTTCTGCCTTGTAATGGCAAAGTTCATCAGTTGCTTTCTTCTGTGTCCTGCAGAATGTCAGGCAATTTCTTCTGTGAAGCAGGAACCCTGAAGGACCATCCCATCATTTGTAAAGTTCATTAGTCACTTTTCTTTTGGCGTTTCATGTCCAGTTCATACAGCATATCATCAAGTCGTCCAAGCAAGAGCAGTTTCTTGCCAAATGGCCAACTTTGACACATTGCAAGCAAATTCCATACTGAGTTTCTTCTTCAATGCCCATCATCCTCTCTGAAGTAATTGATGCTTCCAGAAGCAGGCATGTCTTACTGTCTAAAAAAGTCTAAGTTCTTAAAACATTTTAAATACCATATTCTGTAGGCCTTTGGAATGTTGAAAATTATCTATCTAACTGAAATATATTTCTGTATATAGAAAGCCTAACTAACATGAGTACAGTTTGACTCTTATAGATGACTATCTATTAATCTGTATTCCTTAATTATACATTACATTTTAAATGAGCTGAACAAATACATAATACCTTAAAGAAGAGTAGAAATATACATATAACAAAATTGACCTCAAATTTGTATCAATAAACTAATGTCCATACCAATGTAAAGTATTCATTTCAATATGGTATCCCCCTTTAAATGAAAACAAACATCTATAAACAATCATTTTGGGAATTCTGGCATAGTTTTGTCCAAAGTGTTTCCTGTTGTTTTTCAGGAGAAGTATTTTTAGGTGTTTACAGTATTTTTAGGTGTTTGAAGGGGATCTTGTTTCATCAAACTACATTATCCTGGAAGGAATCCACAGGTTCTCATCTTCTGTGGAAACAGAAGCAGAACCTCTTTTTCAAAATAACATATCCTTACACCCAAATTTTGAGGTCAAAATACCTTTAAGTTGGTTTAACTTCCCAGCCCCCTGAATCAAATGTCTCTTTGCAGTCAAAAAATTCAAAGAAATTGCAATAATATAAATAATCCTGACTCTGTGTATATTTCATTTTTAAATGATTTTTGCTTTTACTCCTTTAATCTATGACTGTCTGTACTCTTTTACATTACTTTTACTGTCTGTTTAAAGAATTTATTTCTTTTTATAACTGTCTATATTCTTTTTACTCTCTATCTCTCCCAAGCCTACATACAGTTTTAAACACACTGTGTCTTGTTTAGAGGTTCTTTTTTTATGTCTGAATCTATCCTACTGTGTATCTAAAATTCTTTTCTGACCAGGAGAGCTTCTCTCTCTCTCTCTCTCTCTCTCTCTCTCTCTCTCTGTCTCTCATTTTAAATGCTAAGTGGGGCATGGTGAGGACCAACTCCATGACCCTGTCTGTTTGTTCCACCCAGTCCAATATGACAGAGTCATGCTAACTACCCTAGCTCCAGGGACACAGTGGTTGTATGTCACCATTAAGCAATTAGCAGCACGCTGCTAATAAACCCCATTTAAGTGCAGGGCCAGCATGAACCAGGAAGCTGGATCTTAAAGTAGTTATGCATTTTTTTTTTTGCACTAGCACTGAGTCAAGAAGACTTCCTTAAAGGAGCCATTCCTCTGCTTGCTGCCAACAAACAGAGTCAATGTGAAAAAACCTGGCTACCAAGAAGTTGTGCTTAACTCTGTTCTTTTCTGTCTAGAGTTCCTTCCCAAGCTCTCTCAGTTTTAACGTGGGTGTAGTTGCGCCACATTGGCATGCCATTTGTAAGCAGAGGCTGCTTGTTTGTTTCCCAGCTCCTCTGACATGAATAATCACACAGAAGCAATATTAATTACAACTCTGTATGGACAAATAGCATATTTCTAGCTAGCTTGACTTAACCCATTTCTAGCTAGCTTGACTTAACCCATTTTTTCTAATTTTTACAATTTTTACCAATCTAGATATTGACACAAGTCTGTGTTTACTGGTAAGGATCTGCTGTCTGTCTCCTTCAGCAGCTACATGGTATCTCTCTGTGACTGCCTACTTTCTCTCTATATCTCTGTTCGATATCCCACTTAGCTTTACTCTGCTTAGCCATTGGCTAAATGGCTTTATTCATTAGATAATAAAGGCAACACATATACAGAGGGACTTCCCATATCACTGTACTGTACTGTATGATTTAAGACTGATGTTCATATATTTTGTATAGTGTTTGCTTTTATCACAGTTTTCACATCTATATAAAGCTTATCTTTTCTTTCATAGCTTTAGAAAATTATAATATTTTATATGAATTTATAGGCTAGTTTTATAAGAAACTAGAAAAGGTATAGTTAAAATTAATAATGTTATTTCTTTATTAATATATAATAATATAAACCTCATATATTTTTTTGGCTTCTCACATTATTTAAACTGTATTAGTGCCTAAGTTTCTCCATAGAATACATTTATGGGTGATTGTCTGTTACATTAATAATTATACAGATGATATCTATGGTTCCTCTATCATAGCTTTTAAGACATTGAAATGAGGAGGCCAAGATTTTCCAGGCATGATATTATGCAGATTTTACACTGATAACAATAGCTGATATGAGTTCATGGCAACAAAAGCTCTCTCTTGTCTAGAACATACAATGTCACAACACTCCTTCTCATTCTCTGTCGCCTATATTTTTCCTGACTCCATTTGATTGATATGCCTGATCTGCGGTGGAGACAAAAGTCATTCTTAACCTAGAAGTCCCATTTATGACTTTGTATTAGGTTTTTTTTCTCAGAGCTGACAAATTGTACCATCTCTGAATATACTGATGCAATCGCAAAAAGAAATTTCTTCGAATAAGTTGAAAGTGGTCTGGGACTTTGAGTGGAGGCAAAAATATTTAGGCAGTTAGTTGACAACATGAACTACAATCAGAATAACTAATACTTATCTAGCCTAGGGACTAAGAACCAATACCCATGACCTTTTATTAGAAAAATATTGCCTGCCAAGAAATTCTCTCCTGTAGATCAATCCTAAAATACAATTATCAAAATGTTAGTAACCCCATAAAAGCTGCAATATTAATACACCAATAGGTACATCTTGCCTGATAGGTCACTAATATAAAGTGAAAGTTCCAGCACTGATTAAGAACTTTGATTTTTTTTTCCACCCCTGTTACTCTGAATATCATCTTGTGGTACTTACTATAAATGTTAATCAGCAGGGAAGAATTTTCCTGGTCAATTGAAGATTGATTTCTCTGTATCCTGTAAATAAAGTATATGTTTTCTTCAGCAAGAGAGTCTTACCATGTAGTCATTGTATGAAACCAAAAGATATAACAACTTTTTAAAGGAGAGAGAAGAGCTTGGTACTTTCATAGAGTTAGACTCATCAATCAGTGGAATATAATTGAGGATCCATATATAACTTAATAAAGCTATAGTTACCTGATAATTGAAAAATATATCTGAGATGTTCACAAGAAAAAAAGACAGTATCTTCAATAAATGGTGATGGGGCAACTGAAGTTCAGCATGTAGAACAAATACAGTATTATCTTTCCCTTTGCACAAATTCAATGCCAAATGAATGAATAACCTCAACAGAAGACCTTATAACTTTAAAGTTCTAGAAGAAGCACAGAGAATTTCAATTTATAAACACAGGCAAGGAAAATTCTATGATTCTAGTAGCACAAGAAATAGTACCAACAATCAACAAATGTAATCACATGAATAAACAAACAAAAAAATCTGTGGAGTAATGAATACTATAAAGCAAATGAATACGAAGCCCACAGAATAGGAGACAGTCTTTGCCAACTATTTATCTGACAGAACTCAAAAAAATAATAAGAAAACAACAAAGAAAACAAAAGTTAAAAAATAACAAGTAATAGAACTGAAAAGAAAATCTTCTAAAGAAGAAATTCAAGTGACTCTAAAACAGTTTAAAATATGCTCAACACCAATAACTATCAATACAATGAAAATTGAAACTTCTTAATTATTACATCTCAATACAGTCCAAATGGTCATCATCAGGAACAAAAATGACAACAAATCCTGGTGTGTATGTGGGAAAATGGGATCAGATATACACTCTTGATGGAAGTATATGTTATTATACAGATCATGTAAATAATTCTAGTGGTTACTCAAAACAGTAGAAACAGAGTTGCCAGATGACCCTCTTCTACTACTCATGGGTATGACCCAAAAGACTATTTCTAATGACAAGACAAGCTTACAATCCATACTCATTGATGCTATATTTATAGTAGCTCATAAATTAAAAGAACCTAATTGTCCATCAAAAGATTAATAAATAAAAAAGTGCCACATATACACAATGGGACATTATTCTGTTTGAAATAACTTAAAATTATGATATCTGAAGGTAATGTATATAAATGAAAAAAAAAGATTGAAGAAACAATTCAAGATCACAACACCAAATGCTTATGCTCTTACATATATGAATGAATCCTAGCTTCCAATATCATTCTTTAAATTTTTAATTTGGAACCTAATTGAAAGCTAGGAAGGTAGAAAGTTACATTTTAATGAGGGTGTGTTAAAGGAGTATTTGACTGTAGATTATAAGGAAGACAAAATTAATGAGGGAAAATACTGGTGGCAGGAAGGCTTAATCATGGAGTGTTGAAAGAGTATCGATGAAATCAAAAGGAAAAGAAGGGATAAACCAAGAGATAAGGCATATAGAGCCATATGGCAGCATATTACTATCTCACAATCCAATTTGGAAAAAAAAATAGAAGTTGAAGAATAGTATGTCTCGTGAAAAGAAAGAAGAAATAGTACTTCTGAAAGTTAAAGGATTACTCATGGGGTAGGAAGAAAAGGGAGTGAGGGAATGGGTTAGCCAAAACTAAGGATGTATGAGAAACCGTGTGTAAATCCAGTGCTCAACAAATTTCAAAATAAGGCTTTAAAACGGAGAGGGTTTGAATAGACTATGTCTTTATGGGGGGAAAACGCAGATCCCAGAGGATGCAGGTTAATAAGAGAAAAATCCCAGCTCAAGGCATGTGATCCATCCTTAGCAGTTATTGGTCAGGGAGGCCCCAAAGATCCTCAAATCCTCAATTTTAAGTGTCTTCTGTTGGTAAAATTATTTGTTTCCTCCTTGGTATCAGTATCTTCCCTTTATTGCTTTGAAACCGGCACTTTTGAAATTATGTTCCTCTAATTCTCAGCTGTCTTTGTTCTGAATTATTACCGTTTCTTCATCATTTTTCATATACCCTTATTGTCCATTTGTAATTCAAGTGTTCTTTCTAAGGATAAATTGCTGAGAAGTGGCTCAACATTTGCGAAATGAGAGTCAGTAAATATCCACCACATCAGAAGGATATTGTGTGTTCCTTGGAAGGTTTAAGGCACCTCATAGTCCTTGTCACTTTCTCTTTCAGCAACTTGCTGTTTGATAATATCAATGATTCTACACAGAGTTTACTCTGCATTATAGAGTGAAGGGTTCAGACTGGGATTCAAGCATTACTGTTAATTTTTTCTACCAGAGGAATATTTAGCACCTTCTGGCACTGTGCAAGTGAGTCAGCAAGTAAAACTGTCCCTGTTTGTTCAGGTTAACTTCTCTACATCAGGCATTAAAAGTGAGTATTGTCTTCAGAAACCATATCTTGATCTGAGACTTTATTTTTAACTGTTATTATTTTAGAAAATATCTGGGGGATATAATATAATTTATTATGTGTTTGTCCAGTGTTATAATACTATAAAATGTTCTATAAAATCAAAATTATATATAAAATTGTATATGTGTACAGAAGGAAAATTGATATGTGACATTAAATGTTATATAAATTAGAACTATATCTGAGATTAAGAATAACCATTACTACTTTTAGTCTTTCATGATTCAGTTCTTATTAGAAACCAACATCTACTCAATGTAGAAAATTATAAAAATCCAGCTGGACCGGGACTGAATGAGCATATGATCAAACTGAACTCTCTAAATGTGGCTGCCAATGAGGGCAGAATGAGAAGCCATCAACAATGACACTAAGACCTATCTCCTCTGCATGTTATCTTTTTGGGAACCTATTCTATTTGGATGCACACCTTCCTAGGCTGGGATGGAGGGGGGAGGGCCTTGGACTTCCCACAGTGCTGGGCACCATGCCCTCTTTTAAGGAAGCAGCGGGAGGGAGGGGGGAGTGGGAGGGGACTGAGAGAAGGGGAGGAAATGTAAATTCTTTTTTTTTTGGAATGGAAAAAAATAAAAGAATATGGGAAAAAATTATAAATGTTAGAAGAGGGGCTAGAAAGAAGTTTCAGGGGTTAAGAAAGTTTGCTGTTCTTACGAAAGACTCAAGTTCACTTGCTGGCATCTTCAATGTGGCTCTAAAACTCCTGTATTTGTCTGAACCTACTTTGAAGTTTAGACACCTTTCCATGGCCTCTGTGGCCACTGTAAAACTATGATGCCCATTCATATGTGAAGACAAAACACTGATCCACACATATATAAAATAAAATGACAAATTTGAAAAATATCTTAAAGATTTTGGAGTATGAAGGTATAGCCTATGTTAATTCACGAGAATTATAAATTCCAAGCAAAACTACTATAAGTAGGTCACTAGAGAACAAGGACTTCAACATTCTATGTATATCTTTATCCTTATGTCCCTGCACAATGAGTTATAAATTAAGAGTCTATGATAGCTGCTGACTTTAATGTCAATTCAGAGATGAAACTCACAAGAAACTTCTTGGTTTCACATGGGAAACAGATTGCATTAATTATCAACGCATTTCTTTCCACTTTGCCTTATGTAACTTTATGAGCATTTTCTATGTTAGTTTGATAAATATTACCCTTTTGGGATTACCAAAGGTTGGTTGATTATTGCTGTGATTATATTAGCTTTACTTTGCTACATACTAACATTTCTAGACACTCCATATCAAACTTTTAGTTGTCATTCTAGTGTAAGATATGGATAAGATTATCCACACTTAAATTCATGATCATTTTATGTCTAATATTTCCAATAAATGGTTCTAAAGATCTAGTTAAAAATAATTAGAATATAATTTATTTTGAAGTATACATTGCATGTCAGTAGATATTGTCTTTGTGTTTGAGAACCATAAAAGAGTACATGTGCATATTACTAAGTATTTCAAAAAACAACATAACCATGTATTAATTAGAATTTCAACTCTGACTACTTTCTTCAATTCTTACAACTATTTAGTTAAAACAGATTCTAGATGTATACATTATTATTGCACCAATTCCTCAATTAGGATTTTCATTAATTTTGCAATTAATAGTGCATCTTATAATTTTCTTGTCTTAATTTATCATCACTCAGGATCAAGTACAATATCTCCCAGGCAAGTAAATATGGCAGAAGACCTCTAAAATCAAATAAGCATTGAAAAGAAACAATCTGCTCCTGTGACTTTTTACCCAGAATCAAGCAGTGAACTGAGAGACTGAGAGAATAGGTCCTCCTGTCAATATTAACATGTGTGAGGTCATGAAACTGATAATGGAGGTTGGAAGAAAATGACAGAAGTATGAAATTTCATTTATTTTGTGTTTGTTGCAATTATTTTATTTTATTTTTAATGTTAATATCTCTGAGTGTCTATCTTTGTGTGTTTATCCAAAGCAATTATGAGTCACCATTCAAAATGCTGTGAACCTTTGCAAAAGCAGCAAGATCTTAATCATTTAGACATCTCAAATTTGAAAATTTACAAAAGAAATGACAGTGTTGTTATTTTGCCCATGTGGTTTCTTAAGTTAAAAAAGAAAACAAATAAGCAAACAAGAAAAAAAAAAGCAAAAAAAAAAAAAACTTATAACATGTGCCTTCCTCATTCTACTTTCTTTTTCATGATTCAGCAAATTCCTGGGGTGCTATGAATTATGTAACTTACAAAGCCATTATAAGTCTTGGTTCTTAACATAAAACACCATACATTCTTTTAATAGGTAAACTGTTAGCATTTTCATGAACCATTCATGACTACAATAATGCACAAAGCCATTATAAGTCTTGGTTCTTAACATAAAACACCATACATTCTTTTAATAGGTAAACTGTTAGCATTTTCATGAACCATTCATGACTACAATAATGCACAGTGGAAATTTGAGAGTGATGGAATATAATTCTTCTCTCATACAATATATCCCAAGCACAGTTTCACCTCCATTCATTCCTCCCATCCTCCCCTACTTCCTCTCTCTCCAAGATTCACTTTCCCTAAGTTTCCTTCTTGTACTTAGCCTCTCTGGGTCTGTGGATTGTAACATGGTTATCCTTTACTTTACAGGTAATAGTTACTTATGAGTGAGTACATACCAGGTTTTTATTTCCAGGTTTGGGTTATCTCACTCAGGATGATTTTTTCTAGTTCTATCCATTTGCCTTCAAATTACAAATATCATTGTTTTTAATAGCTAGGACTACTCCATAGTATAAATGTACCAGTTTCTTTATTCATCCATTCTACAGTTGAGGGGCCTCTAGATTGCTTCCAGGTTCTCACTATTACAAATAAAGATGCTATGAACACAGTTCAGCCAGTGTCCTCATGGTCTGATTGAACATCATTTGGGTATATGCCTGAAAGTAATATAGCTACTTTGGTATTGACATAGTTTAGTTCTCATTTTTTCTGAGAGACTGTTATACTGTTTTCCAAATTGACTATAAAAATTTGCACTCTTACCAGAAGTGGATATATGTTCCCTTCATTCCATATCCACTCCAGTATAAAGAGTAATTAGTGTTTTTTATCTTAGCCATTCTGAAAAGTGTAAGATAGAATCTCAGGGTCCTTTAGATTTA
>PVIU01029803.1:0-15251 GCA_004026605.1 Ondatra zibethicus | reverse complement strand
TTGAATGTGGTTTTCCCTTTTGTGGTTTGTACATTTGGTGTCTTTCTGAGAAATACTTGTTTCTAAATCTCATGAGTAAATTATCATAGCTTCATCCCTGTATCTTTACTACTTTGTCTATGTCACTTTTGTCCTTCTTTCTACATCTGACAGACACGGTACAAGGGAGGAGCTCACCTTTATTTTTTCAATAGTAATTACTGCACTGCCCCTTTCTATTTGTGTGTGTGTGTGTGTGTGTGTGTGTGTGTGTGTGTGTGTGTGTGTAGAGAGAGAGAGAGAGAGAGAGTAGGTCAGAGGACAGCAGGACAACTTTCAGGATTTGGTTCTTTCCTTCTATCATATGGGTTCCAGGGATTTAAACCCAGACTGTCTGGCTTGGAGTAGGCTCCTTCACCTGCTGAGCCATCTCGTTGTACCTGGTTTATATTCTAAAGTGTTTTTTCCACTTGTTCTATCTATTGACTTCTTAGTTCAATGTCCTTACATGTCTAGGATTCCTATCTGTTGCTTTTGCCTGTCTTAATTATTCTAATGTTACAAATTATTCACACCCAGGACAAATCTTTGCTACCTTTCTGTATTTTGCAAACTAGTATTACTTAGAACTTTTCTTACCTGTTAGTCCCTTGTCATTCTTAAATATTCCATGGTAGGGAAATAATTTTTATTCTTAATGAAATTCATTGGGATTTCTTTTAGTGATGTTTTCATGAGAGTAAATGTTTTAGATTATGCCACTATCAGCTTTCCATTTGAAACTGACAATACTAATGCTCTACTAACTTCAGGCAACCTGATGACTGTTATACAGGCGACTGTCACGCAAGCAAATTACTACTTCCTTGTGGGCAAAACACATTTATTTACCTATTGTATTTAAACTTTTCTCTTTATTCTAGATATTCAACATTTTTATAATCATACATCTGAATAATTTTAGCACAGATTTTATTGTGATCAAGAGATTTATATGTAATTGTAAGAAGTAATATAGAGTGTACTTAAAGATCCCTGTTATACTCGGCTTAAAATTTTCATAAACCCAAAAGATAATGCCACAAGAAAATTATCAGCATTGATGTAATTCACACATCTCATTCATATCTCTTAATTTTATGCAATTCTCTTATATATGCTTGAGTGTGTGTTCACTAGTCCAGTCAAGAAAAAGAATAGCGTTGATACTATCAAGCCCATTTGTTCCCTTCACACACTCCTGACTTCTGCAATCTCCTTGGTTTACCAGGATAGATGCAAAACTCAATTCTTTCTAGTCTTAGTTCAGGTCCTATCCCAGACTCAAAGCCTTCTCTGTCTTTTTGTCATGTTAGACTGTTCTGAAACATGTATTTTAACCTAGTATTTTACAGATCACACATTTTCCTCTAATCTATTTCCTGGCTGCCAGTGAGTTCTTAATGATATAGTTTTATGATGAAGAGGGTTTCTATTTTTTAGAACAAGTACATTTTTGTAAGTTTATAGTTCTCAAGCTTGCTTTTAAAATGTGTTTTGCTTGTAAGTATGAATAGTAATATTCTATTTATTCCATAACTTGATTTTTATGAATTTCATCTGTTAGTTGTTGTTTAGCATTGGTTCTTTTATTTCTGGTTCTTCCCTCTATGAGATTTTAACTCTTGCTGGACTACAGTTAGATAGAATTTATTGCTTTACTATTTTCAGGGCTTGGGATTGCCCCCAGAGCCTTATGTAAGTTAATCATTAGTTCCCTCACAAATCGTTGGCTTCAAAA
Organism: Ondatra zibethicus; assembly: GCA_004026605.1. Lineage (NCBI taxonomy): Eukaryota > Metazoa > Chordata > Mammalia > Rodentia > Cricetidae > Ondatra > Ondatra zibethicus. The sequence goes on along the minus strand of PVIU01029803.1, from coordinate 13,492 downwards.
ATGATTTTTAAAATCTGTCTCTTTGGCCCAGGAGACTGCCACAACCATAGTTCAGCTCCTTTAGATGCTTCTTTGGGCAGACAGATATCCTCTATGCAAAACTGACCTCAACCTTGTGAATGTTCAGTTTACCTTAGTCTTTGACCAGACAGAGGTTTACTATCTAGTTAGTTCTCTGTGCCTTTCAGAAAATCTTTCAACATTTCATTTTTCCATTTTCATTATTACTTTAAGATGCTGAAGACCTACTAAGTAGCATTTGTGATCTTTGAGAGTATGAACAGTTAAAATAGCACTGGTTTAGATTGCACATTAAAATACACACATTCTAACCTGTGGGACATTACCAAAGTCTCACATGTAAATGAGTAGAAAAAAAATGGGAGAACATTATCAGATCAAACCAGGCTATCATAATCTGTAAAATCAACCACACAACTACAGAGTCTGTGTTTTGTTATTTATTTTTGAGGTTTTAAAAAATGGACAGAATGCCAAAACTTCTTGGCACAAATACAACTAAAACACTGAATGAAACATGGGGGTGAAGGAGAACAGATTTCCTTTCCATATTAAGTCCATAAGTTCACTTATTACTTAAAGTATAAGGAATAGCATTTAAAATAATTTAATAACTGTTTTTTATTTAGTTTTAAAATCCATACCTTCAAATTAACTATAAGGGAAGGCAATAACTGAGGCTATTCCATTTAGTGCCTCTTCAGCAGCCTCCTGGATTTTGAAAACGTTATGAAATGGAGCTTGGGAAGACAAGTGAGCAAGAGTTTAGTCCTGCCCAGGGAAGCTCATGCATAGGTCTACAGTTAACTTAAGACAGATAACCACAAGGCGACAGAAACTTCCAAATACAACAGATAAATGGACATCAACTATGACTCCTTGATTAGCCTTGAGTGAAGAATTCGAGACCCCAAGCCCTTTTAGCAGTGGAACTATTATGATGGCATTAGAAAGGAAAGGCATCTGGGCCCACATAAAATGAATGGGGGAAACACAGGGTTCATATTTGACAAACTCCAATGTCAGAAATACAATATAAATTAAGGTCATGTGAGATGTCCGTAAGCAAATTGTATTTAGTGTTTCCCCAGACAAGAAATTCGCGTACAAAGCTGCACTTCATCTTAAATATGTGTAACTGATTACAGCCACTTAAGATGGAGAAGATCCAAGAGAGGAAGGAGCTGTACATACATATGCCTCTTTCTTCATTTCTTCTCACTTACAGAGAAAGACAGAATAAGGTCAGAAGGTATCCACACTTAAAAGAATTAAGAAACAGCATTAGGGTTGACTTATTCAAAATCATATCTACAATGATTGCCTAAAGATGCTGTATAGACTAGGAACAATCTATCTTCTCAAGATACCATATTATGAATTTGAATTTTCTCTAGAGTCTCATTGAAGACTGCTTCTCAATTGTTTTCATTAAATATGTAATATAGTTTTAAACTTTATATATTTAAATTTAAATGTATATATTTAAAATAATACAGTACAGAAATATCAAGTCCACACTTCACCAAACATGTTTAGCGGCACTCAGATAAAAAGCATAGCATCACCCTCATTTTATAGTCTCTTAAACACCAATCTCTGACCTCACCACACTCTTTATCATCCCGAGAATCCCAAACAAACATCATCAAATTTTATATATCATTTTTTTGCCCCTGAACATTTTCAAATATATTAACAAACTATTTACACAAACTATAATATTTGCTTTTGCATGGTTTAGTACTGTATATCAATGGAATTCTCAAACATGCCAAATCTTAATTTTTTTTCCTCCTGAGGTTCATCAGTGTTACATGGAACTGTGATTTATTCATTTTACTGGATTTGCTGTTCCCTAAGAACCCTCCAGTGTTTACTTAGGCTATTATTGGATTGCATCCATTTTCCCCTGCTAGCAAACAGAGCTTCTAAGAACATTTTTGTACATATTTCTAGGTATCCGCATGCATGCAGTTCTGGGAAATAGAGGCAAGAATGGAATTGCTAAGTCACAAGGCTTCTGGATCTTTGGTCAATTGGAAAACACAAAATCTTCTTGAAGGAGGGTTCTGGGTTTTATATGAGCACTTCTGAGACCTAGTGGCTTAATAGAGAAAAGAGATTGTAAAGCTCTCAGATTTTCAAGATGACTGTTTCTGGTGACAATAGGTGAACTTCTCACTGTGGTCTCGATTTCCATTCTCCCTGTTTCTAATGAGATTTAACAAACTGTACATTTACTGGCTTTATTTTTCTCTAAAGAGAGATGACTCTAGGTCAGTTACTCTACCCTCCTTTTTTCTTATATTGGGTCATTTGTCTTTTCCTTGTAGATGTTTGAAATATTCTATATATTCTAGAGTCCAGCTATTCATCATGTATATAAAAGATATAAACACATAGTGTATATATATAAAAGCACTAATTGATAAATTTTTATCAGCACTAGTAGGAAATCTCAACTCCTTATTAACCAAGTGTGTATGTGTTCTCTGTATTTCAGAGTGTTCTTTTAAATCATTGACTGATCAATTCATTGTATTTTTCTGGTTATTTCTATTATTGATCAAGTGAAGTCTATTCTTTTCAGGAATGTCTTGGCTGCTTGGGAATTTTTGATCATTGATACAGCAATGTCTAAATTGTGCAGTGTGTAATATCTTCCAATTGAATTAAAAGCTAATAAGAAATTTGTTAGTATTGCCTAAAATTGTATTGAAATTACCAATTAATTAAAAAGAAAATACTCTCTCTTGTAATCCATAAATCATACTGTGTCAACTCACTTGGTTAGGAATTAATTACCAGTGACATTATACTTTTTCCCATTCATATCTTTGAGACTAAGCAAATCATTCTTGGTAAGTTTTTAATATCATGATAAAACTTGTATTTGTTTGACTCCATTTGAGAACTCTTTGAAAGTGATTCCAAAGTATTTGAAGGTTTGGGTTGATCCATATACCTAGAAGTTATGATAAACTATTCAATCATTCTTTAGCAAAGTTTACAATTTTAAAAACATGCCATCTGTGAAAAACTATTAGTCTTGGACTCTGGCCAAGGAAGCAGTTAGGCTAACCACAGATCTTCAGCTTTCCCTCCGCTCATCCAAATCAAGTCTCATCCTCAGCTGTGCAACAGACCACTTGTTGCAACTTTTCTTCCCTGCATGTCCATATATAGTGGCTCACACAGACCTTCCCCCTCTGAACCTCCTCTCCAACACATTCACTTTATCATTGCCTCCAACTCCAGCTGGCATTCCATGGGAACACACAGGCCACTCCAGCCAGGGAAGTAGGTAGGCTAATTGCAGATCTGCACCTCTCCCTCCATACTTCCAAGCTCACTTCCCCATTCTCATTGCTGGCTCTTTGATAGACCTTCTAATGTGACATCTCCTTGCTCTCTGCTCCCCATTCCCCAGATAATAAGGGGATCCTGGTGGAACACCCTGTTTTTCTCCCTCCTGTGAACCCTCTCAGTAATCCCCCCTCAATTCATTCCCATTCCCACATGTTAGAACACAACCTACAAATACATTACACCTGAAACCCCTAGTGGTTCCACCTATCAAGATCCAAGAAGCACCTACCAGATAACACACAGCCACCACACTGTCCGAAGAACCAGAGAGGGCAACAGAAACCAACAACAAGACAGTCAGTAACCCAACAACAACAACAAAAACAAAACAAAACAAAAAAACCAAGATCAGATATCAGCAGCTAAAATCATTATCTTCCCAAAACCAGATGCCTAGGCTCCAATGTAAAAACATAACCAATAATAACCAGACAGTAGGTTTCTACAAAAACAGTAGTTCTCAATCTGTGAATCAGAGCTCCTTTGAATGGGTAAAGAAAGGGGTAACATATCAGATTTTCATATTATGATTCATAACAATAGCAACATTAAGTAGTAAAAATAATTTATGATTGGGTCATCTCAACATGAGGAACTATATTAAAGATTCAAAGCAAGTCCTAAATATTGCAACATAGCTGAAACACAAGAAAAAGACTTTAAAATAGTCTTTGTAAATATCATCGAGTTCCTAAAGAGGAAAAGAAAAAAAAATCCCTTAAAGAAATCTAAGAAGCACAAATAAACAATAGAAGGAAATAAAACAAACAGTTCAAGACCTGGAAGTGAAAATAGAATCAACAAAGAAAACCCAAACTGTGGGACATCTGGAAATGAAAACTATAGGAAATCAAACAGAAACTCAGAGGCAAGCTTCATCAACAGAATACACAAGATGAAGGAGAGAATCTCAGGTACTGAAGTCAGATGATAGAAGAAAAGGATACTTTGGTCAAAGAAAGTGTTGAATCTAAAAATCTTCCTGACAAGAAACATTCAAGAAATCTGAGACACTGCAGAAAGATCAAATCTAAGACTAATAGGAATACAGGAAGGAGAAGAAACCCAAGTCAAAGGCACTGAAAGTATTTTCAGCAAAATCATAGAAGAAAAAATCCCAAACATAAAGAAAGAGATGCCTATTAAGATGCAGGAAGCATACAGAACACCAAATAGACTGAACCAGAAAAGAAATTCCCCTTGGCACATAATAATTAGAACACTAAATTTGAAGAACAAAGGAATAAAATTTTCAAATGGAAAAATACCAAATAGCATATAAAAGAAAACTAATGAGAATAATTAGTTCCTGCCTTCTTTTGTGTACCCTAAAAGCCTTAAAGGCCTTTACAGATATTCTACAGCCTGTAAGAGAGCACAAATACCAGCATAGACTACTCTGCACAGCAATACTGTCAATCACAATAATGGAGAAAGCAAGACTTTCCATGAAAAACCAATTGCACGAAATTATCTGTCTATAAACACAGAAGGTGACAGAAGAAAACTCCAACTTAAAGGTATTAACCGCTTGTAAGAAAACACAGAGAATTCATAATCTCAGACCATCAAATCATAAGAGGGGGAAATGCACAAATACAAAGACACACACATACATGCACAAGTGCACACATGCACACATCACCACCACCAAACAACAATAACACCAAATAACAGTAATCAGCAAACACTGCACATTAATATCTCTCAACATCAATAGTTTCAATTCCCCAATTTAAAATAAAATAATACAGAGACTAACAGAATGAATGCAAAAATAATCTATTCTTCTGCTGCATCCAAGAAACATACCTAAGCATTAAGGATAGACATCACCTCAGAGTAAAAGAATAGAAAGCTATATTCCCATCAAATGATGTCAGGAAGCAAACTGGTGTGGTCATTTTAATATCTGACCATATATTTGTCAAACCAAAACTAATCAGAAGGCCAAGGGAAGTACATTACATACTTATCAAAGAAAAAAACTCACCAAGAGAATATTACAATTCTTAATATCTATACTACATATACAAGGTCACTCAAATTCATAAAAGAAACACTACTAGAGCTAAAATCAATTCCCACATACTGGTAGTGAGAAACTTCAATACCCTACTTTCACCAATGGACAGATCATCCAGACAAAAATATAAACAGAGCCAACTTACATTATAAAATCAAATGAACTTCACAGATATTTACAAGGTATTTTACCTAAATACAAAAAAAAATAAAGAATATGCTTTCTTCTTCTCAGGAACTCATGGAACTTTCTGCAAAATTGATCATATATATGTACACACAGCAACTCTCAACAAGATACAAGAAAATTGAAATAACACCCTGCATCCTATCTGACCATCATGGATTAAAGCTGGATATCATAAACAACGGAAACAACAGAAAGCTAACAAACTCATAGAAACTGAACAACTTACTACTGAATGAAAAATTGGTCAAGACATAGAGAAAGAAAGAAATTTAAAAATGTTTAGAATTGAATGAATATCAAGATACAACATATGTGAACCTATGCGAAAACATTACGACAAGTTCATAGCATTAAGTGCCTACATAAAAAAGTTGGATAAATCACATATTTGTAACTTAATAGTTCACCTGTAGGCACTAGAAGAAATAACATCCTAGAGGAATAATCTGCAAGAAATAATCAAATTCTGGACAGAAATCAATAAAACATAAACAAATAAGAAAAGCAAGCAACAAAAAAGAACTACACAAAGAATCCATGAGACAAAGAGTTATTTGAGAAAATTAATAATATTTATAAACCCTTACCAAAATAAACTAAAAACTAGAGAGAGAATATCCAAATTAAATGAAAACAGGGACATAACAACAGACACTGAGGAAATCCAGAGAATCATAAGGATACGCTTTAAAAAGCTGTACTCCACTAAATTGGAAAATCTAAGAGAAACAGATAATTTCCTCAATTGGTACCACTTACCAAATTTAAATTAAGATCATAGAAACAATTTAAAATGATAAATTATCCCCCCGAAAATAGAAGCAGTCATTAAGTCTCCCATTTGAAAAAGTCCAGGACCAGACAGTTTTAGCTCAGAATTCTATCAGATTTTCCAAAAAGAGTTAATGCCAATACTCCTCAAATTATTTCACAAAATTGAAATAGAAGGAACACTACCCAGTTTGTTTTGTGAGGCCACAGTTATCCTGATTCCCAAACCACATAAAGATGCTACATAAAAAGAGAAATACAAACCAATTTCCCTTAAAGAGATCAAAGGTGCAAGGAACATATCTCAACATAATAAAAGCAGTACAGAAAACCCATAGCCAACATCAACTTAGATGTAGAGAAACTCAAAACAATTCCACTAAAACCTGGAACAAGACAAGGATGTCCACTCTTTCCATATCTATTTGATACAGCATTTAGAGTCTTAGAGCAATAAGACACCTGGAGATCATGTGTATAAACATTGGAAAGGAAAATGTCAAAGTATCTTTAAATACAGATGAAATGATAAAGTCTAACAATTCTACACAGAAATGTCTACAATAGATAGACAACTTCATCAGAGAAACTGGATACAAAATTAACTCACAAAAATTACTAGCTCTCTTATTTATAAATGACAAGTGGGCTGAGAAAGAAAAGGGGAAGTAACACCTTTTATGATAGCCTCAAATAATGTAAAATATCTTTCAGAAACTCTAACCAACTGGGCAAAAACCATTATGGTGAAAACTTAAAAAGACATTGAAGAAGGAAATTGAAGAAGATACCTGTCAGAGTATGGAAATATCTCCCATGATTTCTGTCCAGAATTTGATTATTTCTTGCAGATTATTCCTCTAGGATGTTATTTCTTCTAGTGCCTTCAGGTGAACTATTAAGTTACAAATATGTGATTTATCCAACTTTTTTTTATGTAGGCACTTAATGCTATGAACTTGTATTGTTTTCGCATAGGTTCACATATGTTGTATCTTCATATTCATTCAATTCTAATGACTAAAATACCAAAAATGTCCATCCTACTAAAAGTAATCTACAGCTTTCATGAAATCTCCATAAAAATTTTAATTCAATTCTTCATAGATCTTGAAAGAACAATTTTCAGTTTTATGTGGATACACACACACACACACACACACACACAAATCCAAGGATAGCTAAAACAATACTGAATCATAAAAGAACAGTGGAAGTTATCATCCTTATAATTTCAAGTTGTACTAGAGTTCTAGTAATAAAAACAGTATGGTATTGCCAAAAAGCAAAACGCAAAACAGATACACTGATCAGTGGAATTGATTTGAAGATCTAAACATAAAATCTGTACACCCAGAGACACCTGATTTTTGATAGAGTCAGAAACACATCCAGGAAAAATGCCAGCATCCCCCCCAAAAAATGGTGTTGTTTAAACTGGATGGCTGTGTGTAGAAGAATGCAAATAGATCTATAACTATCATCTTGCACAAAACTCATCTCCAAATGGAACAAGTCTTCAACCTAAAACTAGGTACACTGAACCTGACAGAAGAGAAAGTGGGGAATAGCCTAGAATTCATTGGCACAGAAAAAGACTTTTTGAACAAACACTATTAGCACAGGCAACCAGATAAACAAAAGTAAATGGAACCTCATGAAATAGAAAAACTTTTGCACAGCAAAAGACACTGCCATTTGAGCAAAGTAACAGTTTACCAAATGGGAAAAGAATTTTACCAACTCCAATCAGATAGAGGGCTTATATCAAATATATATATCAAAAACAAAGATATCAACTTGTTCTTGTGGAACTCCTTCCTAACGGTGGGAGTGGGGGATGTGTCTGACTCTTTTGCCTGCTCTTGGGACCCCTTTCCTCTTGCTTGGTTACCTAGTCCTGTCTTGACGGAAGAGATTGTGGCTATTCTTACTGTAATTTGTTAAGCCTTGTTCAGTTCATATCCCTGGGAGACCTGCTCTTCTCTGAAGGGAAACAGGATGGGTCTGTCTGGGAGAGAAAGAAGGTGGGGAAAAGTCAGGGAGGAGTGGAAGGAGGGGAATCATCAGTCTGGATGTAATGTATGAGAGAAGAATAAAAAAAAATACAAGCAAAAACAAAAAAGAAAACAAGTAACCCAATTTAAAAAACAGGGTATCTACTTTTCACTGGCGATCTAGTCTTTTTCTGTTTCCCATGTAGATTAGATCCATATATCTAATTCAGGGTTCTCTTTGTTGTCTTGGTTCTCTGGGGTTGTGAATTGTAGGCTGGTTTTTCTTTGCTTTATATCTAGAAGCCTCTTATGAGTGAAATGCAGATCAAAACTGCTTGGAGATTCCATCTACACCTGTCAGAAAGGCTAATATAAATAAATCAAATGCCTATTCAAGCTGGCGAGGATGCGGAGTAAGGGGAATACTCATCCATTGCTGATAGGAGCATAGACTTTTACAGTTTTTTAATTTTCATTTAGTTCTCAGCACTAATTTTTATTATTATTTTTTATTTTACCTCTTGTTTCATTGGTTATTGTTGTTTCAGATAAGCATATATTTTATTTTGCTTTTTCCAGTTCCCTAAATTGAACATAAAATACCTCTAGGTATTTTTGATGATTAACTCTCCCTTTGGAATGCTCTCATTGGGAATGTTTCAGGATAAGAAAGTTAATTTGAAGTGACAATTTTTACCTTTGAAGGAAGTATACAAGACAAAATAAACTCTACGAGAGTTGTGAGAATCTTACTCATTATGACAGTAGATAAGGATATCTAGACGCATACAAATGGTTGAATGATTGTTCATAAGAAATATATACCTTTTTATTATATAAGTATGATCTATCTCTTTGTAATTATATCTAACTACTTTACTGTGATCAGATAACATGTCTTACCGGACACCATTGCTTTATGATACAATATGGAATTAGTTGGTGGGAAAACCTACAAAGTTTATTTAAGTGAAAGAGCAACCTGTAGTTAATTCATTTTCTTAAATATGTGAATTGTATCACTATGTCTACCTTTCCTTCAGTGGTCTTAAGTACTTGATATCTGCATTAACTACACAAACATGCTAACATCTCCCACTCTGGTTGTGTTTGCTTCTTTTGTCTCATTGTTTCATTTATACATACATACATACATATTCATAATGCATACATACATGATGTGGGAGTCCCCTCTGTGTGCTGTGATTACCATTAATGAATAAAGAAACTGCCTTGAACCTATAGCAAGGCAGAACTTAAGTAGACAGGGAAAGCTAGGCTGAATGCTGGGAGAAAGAAGGGTGGAGTCAGAGAGATGCCATGGAGCTGCCACCAGAGCCTGACATGTGAAAACTTTGCTGGTAAGCCATTACCATGTGGCGATATACAGATTGATAGAAATTGGTTAAATCAATATAAAAGTTAGCTGATAAGAAGCCAGAGCTAATGTACCAAGCAGTGATTCAATTAATACAATTTTGTGTGATTATTTTGGGGCTGAGCAGTTGGGAACGAACAAGCAGCCTCTCTCCCTACAACACATACATACATACACACACACATAAATGCACCTATCCATATATACAAGCATGCATACTTACATGCATAAATACACAAATTAATCTTCCTAGTAAACTGAAACTGCTTAGAAGGCAGTTAACATCTGTGAGTGTGTAACTTCCCTGTGCAGCAGGAGTATTCTTCTGAGAACCCATCTATCCCATCAGGCAACAGGGCCTCCTTTGTAGAACAGAAATTGAGACAACTATTTAAAAGATAACGTCTGACTAGTACTTTCCAGTTATATATGTTCCTTGTCCTCTATTTTAATTTCATTTCTCTGTTTATATTTAATCTCATGTCAGTACCACCAAAGATAGACTTTGGCCCATCAGATCATTTGATTTGCTCCTCCTAAGTGACTACAGTGATTAAATCCCCTGTTGTTAATCCTTGTTATCACTCTGTTGTGGCATTTGACAACAGGCAACCAAATCTATTCAGGTGAGGTTGCTGCACTTGGGACTTTCCTTCAAACTCTAGCTATCCTTCCTATAAACTAAAAGGAATCTAGGCAAACTTAACAGATTTTTAATCTGTGTGAATGCCACTTATTGGCCAATTTAGTAAATGCAAACAATTAAAAATGATACATGTAGATAATGTATAAATACACATACATGCATTTAGAAAAATAGATTAACAATTTGCAAAGAGGTGAGTGTCTGAGCTACTGGCTAGACAGACCTCCTTTCTCAGACTTAGTTCCCTGGGGCACACCCTGTGCCCCACCCCTATCTACTGCATCCCCAGCAACCAGGCAGCAGCATCCTCCCCGCCCACCTCTACCAGAAAGAGTGACCACCTGATCATCTCATTAGATGGTGAAAAATATCCAACAAGTCTTCATGACTAAGGTCTTGAAGAGATCAGGGCGAGAAGGTATAAGCAGAGATTGCTTTTTCATTCCAAGCTGCTCAGACCTGAATAATCACACAGAAACTCTATTAATTACAACACTGGCTTTTTAGCTCAGGCTTCCTATTAACTAACTCTTACATCTTTTTTTTTTTACTGATTTTATTGAGCTATACATTTTTCCCCGCTCCCCTCCGTTTGTTTCCCCTCCCCTTCAACCCTTTCCCATGGTCCCCATGCTCCCAACTTACTCAGGAGATCGTGCCTTTTTCTACTTCCCATGTAGATTAGATCCATGTATGTCTTTCTTAGTATCCTCATTGTTTGCTAGGTTCCCTGGGATTGTGAATTGTAGGCTGGTTTTCTTTGCTTTATGTTCAAAAACCACCTATGAGCGAGTCCATACTATATTTGTCTTTCTGGGTCTGGGTTACCTCACTCAATATCATGTTTTCTAGTTCCATCCATTTGCCTACAAATTTCAAGATGTCATTATTTTTTTCTGCTGTGTAGTACTCCATTGTGTAAATGTACCACGTTTTTCTTATCCATTCTTCAGTTGAGGAGCATTTAGGTTGTTTCCAGGTTCTGGCTATGACAAACAGTGCTGCTATGAACATAGTTGAGCATGTCTTCTAGTACGGTTGAACATCCTTTGGGTATATATCCAAAAGTGGTATTACTGGATCTTGAGGAAGGTTGTTCCCTAATTTTCTGAGAAACTGCCATACTAATATCCAAAGAGGCTGTACCAAATTCCACTCCCCTAACACTTATATTAACCTGTTTCTATTAATCTGTGTATCACCACAAGGTTGTGACCTACCTGGTAAGGTTCCAGCATGTCCTTCTCCTTCAGCAGCTACATGGCATCTCTTAGACTCTACATTCTCTCTCTCTCTCTCTCTCTCTCTCTCTCTCTCTCTCTCTCTCTCTCTCTCTCTCCATATATATGTTCCAGCCTGGCTCTATTCTGCCCTGCCATAGGCCAAATCAGTTTTATTCATCAACCAATAAGAGCAACACATATACAAAAAGACATCCTATATCAACAAGGAGCATAACTAAACATAAAAAAGCAATATACAGCAAACCAACAACCAACTAAATGGAGAGAAATTCAAAGCAATTCCACTAAAATCTGGAAGAAGACAAGACTGTCCACTCTGTCCCTTTCTATTTAATACAGTACTAAAAGTTCTAGTTAGAGCAATAAGAAAGCAAAAGGAGATCAAGGGGATACAAATTGGAAAGGAAGAAGTCAGACTTTTGCTATATGTGTATATATGATAGTATATATAAGTGACTTCAAAATATCTACCAGGGAACTCCTACAGCTGCCACTTCCTAAATATAGTACCAGTAGCACAGACTCAGAGGGCAACAATAAATGTGACTTCCTGAAACTGAGAAGCTTCTATAAGGCAAAGAACACAGTCATTAAGACAAACCACATCCTACAAAATGGGAAAAGATCGTCACCAACCTGACATCTGACAGAGGGCTGATCTTCAAAATATATAAAGAAATCAAGAAAAAAAAAAGAACTCAAGAAACTAGACACCAAAATATCAAATAATCCAATTAAAAATGAGATACCAATTTAAACAAAGATTTCTCAACAAAAGAAACTCAGATGGCCAAAAGACATTTAATGAAATGTTAAACATCCTTAACCATCAGAGAAATGCAAACCAACTCTGAGATACCATATTACACCTTCAGAATGGTTAAGATCAAATACACTGAGGACAGCTTATTCTGGAGAGGATGTGGAGTAAGGGTAACACTCCTCTCCTGCACTGCTGGTAGTAGTACACACTCATACAGCCATTTTGGAAATAAGCACAGTGGTTTCTTAGAAAATTGGAAATCAATCTACCTCAAGACACAGCAATTCTACTCTTGAACACATACCCAATCATATGGGTATATGTGGATACACAATCATACAACAAAGACATTTGCCCAACTACATTCATAGCAGCATTTTGTGTAATAGCCAGAAACTGAAACAACCTAGATACCCCTCAACTGAAGAATGGATAAAGAAAATGTGGTCCATTTATACAATGAGGTATTACTTAGCAGGAAAAAGCAATGATATCTTGAAATTTGCAGGCAAATTGATGGAACTAGAAAAAAAAAACAATGCTGAGTGAGGTAACCCAGACCCAGAAAGACAAACATAGTACCTGTTTACTGATAAGTGGATTTTAGTTGTCAAGCAATGGATAATCAGGCTACAATCCACAACCCCAGAGAAGCTAGGTAAAGAGAAAGACCCTAAGAGGGGCACGCGTGGAGAGGCCCAAGAAAGGGAAATAGTTAAGATCTCCCGAGTAAACTGGGAAGGGGAATAGAAGAGAGGGGATGGGGGATTGGTACCTCAGGGCTGGAGATGGCCAAATTGGGGGAGAGACAGAGAAGCAGAGCAATGAAAGAGCTATCCTAACAGAGGGAGCCATTATTGGGTTAGGGAGAAACCAGGAGCTAGGTAATCCACAAAGATGACCCCAGCTAAGCCTCCCAGTAATAGTGGAGGGGGCGCCTGAGCTGGCCTTCTCCTAGAACCAGATTAGTGACTACCCTAATTGTCATCATAGAACCTACAGCCAATAACTGATGGAGGCAAATGTGGTGATCCATAGCTAAGCACTGGGCTGAGTTCCTGATGCTTAGGTGAAAAAGGGGGGGG
>PVIU01029802.1:0-17009 GCA_004026605.1 Ondatra zibethicus | reverse complement strand
CTTCAAACCAAGAAAAGCCCAGGGATGGATGGTTTTAGTGCAGAATTCTACCAGACCTTTCCAAAAGAGCTAATACCTATACTCTTCAAAGTGTTCCACATAATAGAAACAAAAGGGTCATTGCCAAAATCACTTTATGAAGCAACAGTTACCCTGATACCAAAACAACACAAAGACTCAACTCAATAGAATTACAGACCAATCACCCATGAACAAGGATGCAAAAACTCTCAATAAAATACTGGGAAACTGTATTCAAGCACACATCAGAAAAAATCATCCATCATGATCAAGTAGGCTTCATCTCAGAGAGGCAGGGCTGGTTCAACATATGAAAATCTATCAGTGTAATCCATCATATAAATAAACTGAATGAAAAAAACCATATGATCCCTTCATTAGTTGCTGAAAAGGCACTTGACAAAATTCAACACCCCTTCATGATGGAGAGATTAGAGATACAAAGTTCATATCTAAATATAATAAAGCAGTATATCCAAGCCAACAGCTAACATCAAATTAAATGAAGAGAAACTCAAAGTTATTCCACTAATATCAGGAACAAGACAAGACTGTCCACACTCTCCATATCTCTTCAACATAGTTCTGGAAGTTTTAGCAACAGCAATAAGACAACATAAGGAGATCAAGGGGAATTAATTTGGAAAGGAAGAAGCCAAACCTTCATTATTTGCAGATGATATGATAGTGTACATAAGTGACCCCAGAAAATCTACCAGAGAACTCCTACAGCTGATAAATACCTTCAGTGATGTGTCAGGATACAAGACCAACTAAAAATATCAGTAACCCTCCAATACACAAAGGATAAAGAAACATAACTTTTCAAAATAGCTACAAATAACATAAAATATCTTGGGGTAACACTAACCAAGGAAGTGAAAGACCTATTTGACAAGAACTTTAAGTCTTTGGAGATACCCGAAAATGGAAAGATCTCCAATGCTCTTGGATAGAAAGGATCAACATAGTAATAATGGCAATCTGACCAAAAGCAATCTATAGATTCAATGCAATCCCCATCAAAATCCCAACACAATTCTTCACAGACCTTGAAAGAACAATAATCAACTTCTTATGGAAAAACAAAAAATTCAGGATAGCCAAAACAATCATATACAGTAAGGGAACTTCTGGAGGCATCACCATCCCTGACATTAAGCTCTATTACAGTGCTACAGTAATGAAAACAGGTTGTTATTGGCATAAAAACAGAGATGATGATCAATGGAATCAAATTGAACACCCAGATATTAATCCACACACCTATAACCCAGAATTTTTGACAGAAAAGCTAAAATTATACATTGAAAAAACACAAAGCATCTTCAACAAATGGTGCTGCATAACTTGATGTCAACCTGTAGAAGAATTAAAATAGATCCCTACCTGTCACCATGCACAAAACTCAAGTCCAAATGATTTAAGGCCTCCATATAAATCTGACCACACTGAACCTGATAGAGGAGAAAGTCTGAAGTAGCTTTCAGTGCATGGGCACAGGAGACCTCTTCCTAAATATAACCCCAGTAACACAGACAATAAGAGCAACAATAAATAAATGGGACCTCAAGAAACTGAGAAGATTCTGTAAAGCAAAGGACACAATCAATAAGACAAAAAGGCAGCCTACTGAATGGGAAAAATATCTTCACCAAGCCCACATCGGACAAAAGAATGATCTCCAAAATATATAAAGAACTCAAAAAATTAAACATTAAAATTCTAAATAACTCAATAAAAATGATATAATGAACTAAACAGAAAATTCTCAACAGAAGAATTTCAAATGGCCAACTTCCTTAGCTATCAGGGAAATGCAAATCAAAACAACTCTAAGATACCATCTTACACCCAACAGAATGGATAAGATCAAAAACACTAATGATAGCTTATGCTGGAGAAGATGTGGAGCAATGGGAACACTCATCCATTGCTGGTGGGAATACAAACTTGTGCAACCACTTTGGAAATCAGTGTGGTGGTTTCTCAGAAAACTGGGAATCAACCTACCTCAGGATCCAGCAATACCACTCTTGGGAATATACACAAAAGATGCTCAGTCATAGTGCAAAAAGCATTTGTTCAACTATGTGCATGGCAGCATTATTTGCAATAGCCAGAACCTGGAAACAGCCTAGATGCCTCTCAACTGATGAATGGATAAAGAACATGTGGAACATCTATACATTAGAGTACAACTCAGTGGTAAAAAGCAATGACATCTTAATTTTGCGTGCAAATGGATGGAATTAGAAAACGTTATCTTGAGTGAGGTAATACAGACCCCAAAAAACAAATATGGTATGTACTCACTCATAAGTGGATACTAATCATAAATAAAGGACATCGAGCCCATAGTTTAAGATCCTAGAGAAGCTAAGTAATAAAGTAAACCTGAAGCAAAACATATATAGACACATCTGGAAATTAAAACAGACAAAAACTTGGGAGCATGGAGGCAGGGGTTAGAAGAAAGTGGAGAAGGGAGATGAGGAGAACTTGAGGGAATGGGATAGTCAAGATGGAGGAAGGAGATATGAGAGCAAGGAAAGAGATATCTTGATTGAGGGAGCCATTATGGATGTAGCAAGAAATCTGGCTCTAGAAAAATCCCCAAGAATCCACAAGGATGACCCCACCTGGGACCCTAAGCAATAGAGCAGAGGGTGTCTGAACTGGCCTTACCCTGTATTCCAGACTGATGATTATATTAAATATCACCATAGAACCTTCATCCAACAGATGGAAACTGAGGCAATTACCCACAACCGAGCACTGAACTGAGCTCCTAAGATCCATTTGAAGAGTGGAAGGAATGAGAGTATAAGCAAGGAATTCAAGAACATGATGGGTTCATCTACTGAGACAGTTTACCTGAACTAATGGTAGCTTACAACCTCCAATTGGACTGGGAGTGAACAAGTATGGAAACAAACAAGTCTCTCTGAATATGGTTGACAGTTGGGATAGACTGAGGGTCCACTGATAGTGACACTGGGATTTGTCTCTACTGCATGAACTGGCTTCTTGGGATCCTATTCTTTTTGGAAGTATACCTTGCTCAACCTAGATGTAGTAAGGAGGGCCTTGGACTTTTCCCAGGTTGGGGTGCATTTCTCTCTCTTAGGATTGGAGGGGTGGGGTGGGAGGGTCTGTGGAAAGAGTGGGAGGGGAGTGGGAAGACAGGAAGGAGTGGGAATTTGGATTGTATTTTTTAAGTAATAATAAAAAAGTAAAAAAATATCTAAAAATATCAATATCACAGTATTTGGCTTCTACGTATATGCATTGTGTGCACATGGGTATATGTACACATGTCTGTGTATGTGGTTGTGCATGTATGTATGAATACAGTTATTTCATTTCCTTAGAAGGGAACAAAGTACCCAGAGCATTTCTGCATGTTCAAATAATTAAGCTATCAGTTGGCTTCAGAGGATGAGAGAAACACTGATTAATAATTATTAATTTTGCTCTTGCTTTCCAAATAATGTAGCTGCCTAGCTACCAGTAGAAAATATGATCAAAAACATCTTGTGCTGTTTGCAAAAGCTCTTGCTCAGGGACCAGCAAGTTGGCTTGGCTGGCTAAAGGGACTTGTTTTTCATCTTAGTAAACTGAATTTGATTTCTGGAGTCCATGTAATGAAGGAAGGAGGAACATATTCCATAAAGCTGTTCTCTCACCTCCACATATCTGCTGTGGTATTTATGTCCTGTCTTCCTCATCATATACACATATACACAATAAATATAAATAAAAATGCTCTGGTTCAAAAAAAAGTAAATTTTTATATTTAATACTTATCCATCTAAGAATAATTAATGTTCATTGTCTAAGTAAATTTTAAAACATTGATTTTAAGATAGTTAATGAATGTTTTAATTTGTCATTTTCTGTTTTGACATAACAATAAACAAAATTCAATTGCAAGGTACTGTTGTTATTGCTGACTGGTCAGTTAATATAGATATGAATAATTTGCATTGGTATAAATTTTGACTTATTGATACAAGTTTAAAGTCAATTTTGTTATATGTATATGCATATGTATTTCTGATCTTGATTAAGGTATTGTGATTGTGTAGTTCATTTAAAAATGTAATGTATAATTAGTAAATATAGGTTGTTAATGGATAATCATCAATAATAGTCAAGCTTGTAGTCATGTTAGATTTTCTAGATGTGCATAGATATATTTTAGATAGGCATTCTTCATATCTCTCAAAGACTACAGAATATGGCATTTTAAATATTTTAGTAACTTAGGGCTTTTCATGACATCTGCTCCTGGCAGCACTGATCTACTTCAGAGGAAGATGGGCATCAAAGAGGCTCCTTATGGAGCTGGTTAGCCATTTGGGCAAGAAACTGCTCTTGCCTGGACTATTGCATAAACTGGACATAAAGAACCTGCCAAGAGGGGACTGGTGAACTTGCCTAAAGGTGAGATGATCCTTTGGGATTCCTGATTCATGAAAGAGTCTGCAAGACATTCTGCAGGATACAGAAGAAAGTGACTGAACTGTCTTTAAAATTTCCTGCTTCATGGAAATATCTGCTTTATACTATGGGCCTGTAGGCTGAAGATGGATGCCCCAATGGTACAGAATAACTTTGGGTGACTGTACAGGAAGCAAGATGTCTCTTTCATTTCTAGTGTTTTGGAAGTTGCATTTTCTGTTTACTTAAGAAATATTATATCCTTCTGGATTCTTTGATGGAGTTGAAGAATGGTTAGTTATAGTTTTCCATTGTTATGATAAAATATTAAATAGATCTAAATGCTGTAACTGTAATTCTTGCTTGATAACTGTTTTGTTATATGTAATTTTACTATGTTAAAGTGAAAACCTGTCTTTTTGTTTAAACAGAAAAAGGGGAAATGGCTTAGGAGGTTCTTTTGTATTTGTGTTATTTTCATTGGTGAATAAAGGAACTGCCTTGGCCTTTTGATAGGGCAGAAATCAGATAGGCAGAGTAGACAGAACGGAATGCTGGGAAGAAGGTAGTGTGGCAGATGCCATGGTTCTCCTGTCTGAGACTGATGCTAGTTAGGAATATTTCCCGGTAAGCCACGACCTTGGGGTGCTACACAGATTATTAGAAATGGGTTAAATCAAGATGTGAGAGTTAGCCAATAAGAGGCTAGAACTAATGGGCCAGGCAGTATTTAAATGAATACAGTTTCTGTGTAATTATTTTGGGGGTTAAGCTAGCTGGGCACTGGGATCACGGCCCACTCACCTCTTACTACAGTCAGTGGTTGCATCATGGCCTGTTTTATTTTTTCTTGAAATCTCATCAAAATGTACACTCTCCTTTGCCAGCAAATTTTCCTCTTTGTTACCTGCCCTTAACTAGAGAATGTCTCTAGGCTCAGAGGACTGATTTTATCTGAAAGCTGTATCTATGCCAGATAGTCTTCTTATCTTTAGCTTAACCCTTGGCAGAGATTTCCACTAGAAGCCTCCCTTGCTGCACATATTATAACTAACACTTTTGCTAGGAGTCTTATGATAGGTCTCTGCCCCTTAATGCAAATTAGGTTTTGTCTCCTGGCTCCCCAACCCAACATATTCCTTATATTCTGGAATAAAATTGAACTTACTTACCAATGTCTGTCTCCTAGAGGGATGTTTCCATTGTACCCACAGCTGTCCTATTCCTGTTATCCACTTCTGCTCCCTCCACTTTATGGACCAATATAGCCAAGAATCCTACGGAAGAAAGAGAGTCAAAAAGTACAATACAAGTAAATATATCCTCTCCACAACATTTTATTAATCTTTTTAAAGTATTTGCATCTTTAGAAATCTCCATTGCAATATCAATTAGAAGTATTACCATTTATACATATAATATAATACATGTCATTTGATTTAAAAACCCTTTTGCTAGATATTTATTTCAATGTCTTTGGTCACTACCTTTTCTCTTTCTATTCCTGATCCCTGAAAATCACTAATTTCTTCTGCCTTGCTATAGTTTTTTTTCTTTTCAAGAATGTTGTTTAAGTATAATCCTAAAACGTGACAGTTCAAGATGCATTTCATTTCTCACTTAGCATAATTGCCTGCTGATCCATTTAAATTATTTTATACATACATAAAATATTTTCTTTAAATTCTGCTATTTGATTCCAAGTTTGGAAAATACTAGATTTCTATAATAAGTCCCCATTGAAAGACATCTGGATTATTTCTAGTTTTGGAGTATTATGACTAAAGCAATAAGAATTTTCATCTCTAGATTTTATGTGATTATAATTCTTCATATGTCTGGGATCATTTACCAAAAGTAAGGATTTTGAGACATATAATACTAAAATATTTAGTATTATTAGAATAACCTGTAAGTTGCTGAACCTATGGTTTAATTGGACCTGTGTTTCCATGTTCAAAGATTTGATTCTCAGTACCCACATAACACAGCACAACTGTCTGTGACTCTATTTCCAGTGGAATCCTAAGCCTTGTTTTGGCCTTGGATGAAACTGCATACATCATGTAGGCAAAACTGCCATGTATATAACATAAAAGTAAATAAATCTTTAAAAAGATGAGCTACCAAATTACTATATTATAGTATAAGAGCTATTACAGTATCCATATTATCATATTACATTCATTTTATATATACATATATATATGTATAAGCACTATGGTTTCTCAGTATTTTGTAAGTCATGTGACACTGTTAATTTTCTTACTTTAGGTATTTTTACTAGGATTTTAATGAGGTCCTACTGTGGTTTAAATGTGCTTCTCATTAATAAACACAAGGGAAATCTCTTTTTATGTGTGCCTCTTATTTTTGACTTTCTTTTTTTGTAAAATGCTTATAAATTTATTTTGTTAATTTTCTCTTTTCTTTTTTAATCAACTAATGAATTTACTTTGGGTCATTTATGCAGGGAGCCACAGGCAAAATGCCATTACAAGATGGCGATTTCACCCTGGCAGTTCAGAGGTAAACAATTCCATATTTGGCAATGCTCCAGGACTGAGTGTCCAGGCGCTTCCCGAATGCATTTCAACCTTGGGGTCCCTATCCAATCCTGAGGGTCCTGGTGTCCACAGGCTTATCTGCAGCCAATTGAGGTACAAACCGTGTCTTTTTTCCCTATATAAGCAGCCTCCATTTGGAGCTCGTCCCTTTCGCATCCCCTTTGCCCCTTTGTCCCCTTTGCCTTCCCCTCTCACTTCTGCACTCCCTTCCTTTTGCTTTCCCTCCCTCTTTTTCCCGTAAAACTTTCAACTGAGAGGCTCTCTAAATAAAGCGTGATACGGGAAGAATCCTGAGTGTGGTTGTATTCCTGCTGGTCGGGGGTCGACTAGACATTTACAAGGATATTAATGACTCAAAGTGATCTATGTTACTTTAATAAATATCAAAAAAAGCAACATAAGCAACCCAGAGGACTCAGGAAATGTTGCATCAAAAAAGAATTTCTCATTAAGCATGGATGGCTTAAAAAATCTACACAAATGAAAAGTATTTATATTTTACATACAGTGAACCACACTAACCAAGTTCCACCTGAGTCATTTTTTTCTCCTGGAAGAAAAGCAGGACTACTTGGGAAATCTCATTAAGCCCTGTTACTGCCATGATCCCTGTGAAAACACAGAGCTTCCTTTTTCCTCAGTGAGAGAAGGCTGACAATGAAGGATAAATCTAACTAAGGATGATGTTAGATTATGATGTTATAATAATGATAGGATATTTATGTGTTTAATTAAATAAAATAAATACTGTCTCCTTGTCTACCCAAATAGCTGTGTCATTCGGTGACATTTTTTGCTAGTAATGTTTCTCTAATTCAAGTGCTGCAATGTACTATGATGGAAAACTATGAGATTATATGCAAAGACTATGGTTTGAATGTTTTTCAACCCCGAATGGTTCATGTTACAAAGACTAAATTCATGCAGTAATATTAGTTGGAGACTTGGATTTATAGAAGAACTATAGAATTTGGACAGTGATGAGCAAGCCCTTTAAAGGAATTATAGAATCCTATCTTGCTACCAGACTTGAGGTCATAGAGGGTTCTCCAGTAAGCTAGATTTGTCCACTTGTCCTCCACAAGCAAATGAAAACACCCAATTTAATAGTGAAGAACACTAATCCCTGCTTAACCACAAGTCATGCCTGACAGAAAACCAGGTGACTTCCCACAAATCTTCTCCTCTCTCTTTATTCCTCAAGACATAATAACCCTGTTTCATTGTTAACACTGCAAAAAAATAAAACACTGGTTGAAGCATCCCTCCCCCAATACATATACCTCCTGTGGATCCCATACATCATCCCTTCCAAATGTACCCTCACTAATCACTATATGCCAGCTGCCAGGTCCAGCAGGCCCCTCATACTCAGTCACAGGCCAAGCATATAAGAAAACCAGGTAGGTTGACAACAAAACATTTGCTATAGCTCTCTGTTTTCCTAAACCTAAACCTTAGTCTAGTCTCTAGCACTGATGCAGACCATGAGTTGGAGTCACCCTTGACCCAACCCCCTGTAGATTCCACAGATAACACCTTCTTAAGAGCCCTCCACCCACTCCTTGCTCTACCCCAGGTTCTAATACCAGTAGGTGTTCCCTGTGAATATATCAGATGAGTGGGTCATGAAACAGACTATACAAAGCTATCACAAACTCAAAAAATCCAGAGAGGAAACAGAATCCAATGAACAAGATGACAGCCAGGGATATCCCCAACCCAGATGCCTAGAAACCAGCATATGAACATAATCAATGACAGATATGTCTCCACTAGAACTCAGGAATCATAACTGAGCAGTTTCTAGATATTCCAACATAGCTAAAGCGCAAGAAAAATGCCTTAATGCCTTAAAAGCAATCATATTAAGAATATAGAGTTCATTAAAGAGGAAATGAAAAAAAATTTTAAAGAAATCCAAGAAAAAAGCCAACCAATTGGATGAAATATATCCAATAAAGCAAGTCAAGAAAATACCAACAAACAATTGAAGGAAATGAATAAAACTGTCCAGCACCTGAAAAACAAAATAGAAGCAATAAAGAAAAACTAATTGAGGAATTCTGGAAGATAAATCTTAAGAATTCAATCAATAGTGACAGAGCCAAGCTTCATCAACAGAATGCAAGATATGGAAGAAAGACTCTTAGGCATTGCAGATACAATAGAAGAAATCGATACAAAAATCAAAAAGATGTTTTATCTAAAAAAAGTAACAGAAAAGATCCAGAAAATCTTGGAATCTATGAAAAGACCAAAATTAAGGATAACAGCAGTAGACAGAGTAGATAAATCCCAGCTCAAGTACCCAAAAATATTTCCAATGAAGTCATATAAAAATTTTTCTCCACTTAAAAACTGACATGATTATAAAGTTTCAGGAAGCATACAAAAGCATGAATAGATTTCATCATAAAAGAAAGTCATCTTGCCTCTTAATAATTAAAACACTAAACATACAGAATAAATACAAAATATAAAGAGCTATAAATGAAACATATCAAGTAACATACAAAGGCAGACCTTTGAGAATTATACCTGACTTCTGATTGGAGAGTCTGCATGCCAGAAAGACCTGAACAGAAGTCCCACAGATGCTAAAAGGCCAAAGATTTCAGCCCACAGTTCAATACCCTACAAAGCTGTCAATTACCATATATGGAGAAAGTAAGATATTCCATAAAAGAGTCAAATTTAAATAATGTTTATCTACAAATCTAGCCCTACAGAAAGTGCTAAGAAGAAAATTTCAAACAAAGCAGGTTAACTGTATGTATGAATATAAAGGAAATAATCTCATACAAGCATAACAAAAAAGAGAGAGAGAAGCACATACACACACAATACACACACACACACAGAAATGCACTTACCACTAACAAAAACAGCAACAAATTGAAAATAACAGGAATCAATAATAATTGGTCATTGATATCCCTTGATATCAATGGTCTCAATTCCCCAAGAAAAAGATACAGACTATGAAAAAGAATGTGAAAAATACAATTCCTTTTGCTGCATCAGAGAAACCCATCTCAACATCAAAGAAAGAGACATTACCTCAATTTAAAGGGTTGAAAATGATATACCAAGCAAATATTCCTAAGAAGGATGGTGGTATAGCCATTTTAATATCTAACAATATAGATTTAAACCAAAACTCATCAAAAGAGAAGGGGAAGAATATAATATACTCTCCCAAATAATATTCACAAAGATGACATGTCAAGTCTATTCCCTACATCAATTCCCTAAATCCAAGAATGTACACTTTTGTAAAATAAATATTACTACAGCTTAAATCAAATACTGATGATCATACAATGATAATGGAAGACATCAATATTCTACTCTCACCATGGACATGCCATCCAGACAAAAACCAAACCGAAAAATACTGAAGCTAATGGAGAATATAAAACAACTGGACCTAATATATATTTACATTACATTTGTCACAGCCACAAAAGAATATGTATTCTTTCTACATCTCATGGGACTTTCCCCAAAATTGATTTTACACTCTGACACAAAAACTGAACAGATAAAAGAATATGGAAAAAAAAAGTATGAATCTTGTCCAATCACCATGGATTAAAGCTGGATATCAACAACATAAACAACAAAAAGATTATAAGCTCCTGGAAGCTAAGAAACACCCTCATGAATGAAAAATTGGTTATGATAAAAATAAAACCGAATTTAAGATTTCTAGAATTAAAAGAAAATTAATGCTGAGCAGACACAATGAAAACAGTGCTAAGATGCAATTTCATAACACTAAATGCCTATGTAGAATACTAGATTGATCTCATAATAACGAATTAACACCTAAAATTGCTAGAACAACAACAACAAAAACCTAAGCACACCTAAGAAGACTGGAAAGAAATGATCAAACTGAGGGTTGTAATCAAGAAAATAGAAATGAAGAGAGCAATACAATGAATCAAACAACCAAAATGTTGACTCCTAGAGAATACCAACAAGCTAGAAAATCTATTTTCCAAACTAACTAAAAGATGAAGATAGAGTATCCAGATTAACAATATCATAGATAAAAATTATGAATAACAGCACTCACCAAGGAAATCCAGTGAACAAGAAGGACCTGCTTTAAAAATTTACTCCTCCAAATTGGAAAATCTCAAATAAATAGATAATTTAGTCAATAGGTGCTACTTACCAAGTTAAAACTAGATCATAAACAATTTAAATAAATTTATATCCACAAAAGAAATAGAAGTAGTCATTGAAAGTACTTCTCAAATTATTCAAATTTTTCCACAAAATAGAAATAGATGAAACAATGCCCAATTCAACTTAAGAGGTCACAGTTACCATGATATTCAAACTACATAAAGACTCAACAAATAAAGAGGATTACAGAACAATTTCCCCTATGAACACAAATGCAAAAATACTCACTAAAATACTTACAAAATGAAATAGGAACACTACAATAAAGATCATCAACCATGATCAAGTGTGATTAATCCTAGTGATGAAGGGATGGTTCAATATATGAAAGACAAAACAAACCTTTGTGGGAACAGGCCCAAGGTAGGGGCACCTGTGGGAGCAGGCCTGAGGCAGTGACCTCCCCTGGAGCAGGCCAGATCCAATGACCTCTGCAGGATCAGGTATCAAGGAGTGACCTCCAAGATAGCAGGTTTGAACCAGTGAACTCTGTGAGTCCAGGCCTCAGCAAGGTAGCAGGCCCAAGAGAGCAACCTCCACATGAGCAGGCCAAACCTGTAACCTCCACAGGACCTGGCCTAAGTGAGTGACCTCCACAGGACCAGGCCTGAGTGAGTGACCTTTGCCAGAGTAGGCCTGTGTCAGTGAGCTGGAATTGAGCATTGCTAAGCTACCAACCTCCTCTGAAGTAGGCCCAAGCCAGTGACCTCAAAAGGAGCAGGCCCAAACAAAACACCTCCTCAGGACCAGGTCTGAGATAGCAACAACCACGGGAGCAGAACTGAGCCAGCAACAACAACAGGATCAATCCCAAGCAAGCTACCTCCATGGGAAAAGCTCTAAACTACCTCCAGGAGCACTGAGCAACCTATGGGAATGCTGACTGACCTCCAGGAAAACTGGAACCATGGCCCTGACTCCAACATGTGCAGCAACCATCAGAGCCTTGAATCTATTAACATCTGAAAAAATGATCACCAAAGACATTGCCCCAACCACACCAAGAAGAGGAAAAGATGGGTAGACAAGGTAAGTACAATCTCAACACAAAAACGAACAAGACACCAAAAAAAAAAAACTAGTGACTCTAAAGTAGCATGATTTGAACACACTAATACAGATGAAGCAGAAAAAAATGACCTAAGAAATAACTTTAGGAAAATGTTTGAGACCCTTAAACAAGAAGTGAAAAATCATCTCAAAGAAATGGAGGAAAAGACAAACAAAAAACAATGGAAGATATCAACAAATCCCTTAAAGAACTGAAGAAAAGCAATGAAACAATTGAAAGAAATGATTAAAGACTTGAAAACTGAAATAGAGACAATGAAAAAAAAACACAAACCATTGGAATTCTGGAAATGAAAAATGTGAGAAAATGATCAGAAACCACAAGTTCAAGCATAAACAACAGAATAAAAGTGATGGAAGAGAGAATTCCAAGCATTGAAGATATGATAGAGGAAGTAGATTCATCAAGTCAAAGAAAACCTTAAATCTAACAAAAGTTTAACAAAAATTATCCGGGAAATATGTGACACCATGAAAAGACTAAACCTAAGAATAATAGGGATACAAGAAGGAGAAGTCCAACTCAAAAGCAAATAAAATATATTTCATAAAATCATAGAAGAAAACTTTCCCAACCTAAAGGAAAATATAAATATGAAGATACAAGAACCTTACTGAACATCAAATAGACTCAACCAAAACAAGTCCCTTCACCACATAATAATCAAAACATTAAGTATACATAATAATAAAAGAATATTAAGGGCTATAAAGGAAAATGGTCAAGTAACATATAAAGGCAGACATTTAAGAATTACACGTGACTTCTCAATGGAAACAATGAAAGTCAGAAGGTCCTGTTCAAGCATTATGTAGATACTGAGAGACCATGGATGCCAGCACAGACTACTATACCCGGCAAAACTTTCAATCACCATAGATGGACAAAACAAGATATTCCAGGACAGAACCAGATATAACCAATACCTAGCCACAAACCCAGCTCAACACAAATTACTAGAAGAAGGGAACTTCAACCCAAGGAAGTTAGTTACATCCACAAAAAAAACCAAACAAACAATATATGATCTCACAGCAGCAAATCAAAAAGAAGGGAAGAACATACAGAATAACCTCACAAAAATGAAAGCTAAAACAACAGGAACTAGCAATCACTGGTCATTAATATCTCTTAATATAAATAGACTCAACTCACCTATAAAAGATAGTTTAACAGATGGAATAAAAAACAGAATATATCCTTCTGCTGCATACAAGAAACACAACTCAACCTCAATGACAGACATCAGCTCAGATTAAAGGGTTGGAAAAAATTTCCAATCAAATGGACACAAGAAACAAGGTGGTATAGCTGTCATATCTACCAAAATGAATTTCAAACTAAAATAAATCAGAAGAGACAAAGAAGGACATTTCATATTAGTAACAGGAAAAATCCATCAAGAGGAAATCTCAATACTGAACATCTATGTCCAAAATAAAAGGGCACTTCATATGTAAAAGAAACACTACTAAAGTTTAAATCACAAGTTAAACTCCACACACTAATAGTGGGAGACTTCAGCACCCCACTTTCAACATTGGATAAACAGAATCTTAACAGAGAAATCAGGGAACTAACAGATGTTATGACTAGTCAGGGCAGTGGTAGCACACGACTTTAATCCCAGCACTCTGGAGGTAGACACAGGTGGACCTCTGTGAGTTTGAGGCCAGCCTGGTCTACAATGGCTAGTTTCAGGATAAGCCCCAAAGCTACAGAAAATCCATGTCTTGACAAACAAAACAAAATAAATAACACACATACAAAAAATTAAACTTATATGTTATGATTCAACTGAATTTAACATACATCTATAGAATATTACATCCAAACATAAAAGAATAAACCTTCTTCTTGGGAAATCATGGAACCTTCTCAAAAATTGACCACATACTATGTAACAAAGCAAACCTCAACAGATACAAAATTTGGAATAACCCCATGTATCTTATCAGATAACAATGACATAAAACTATAATTCAACAGCAACACTAATTTCAGAAAGCTCTCAAACGCATGGAAATTAAACAATGTTTATCTGACTCATCAATGGGTCAATGAAGAAATGAAGGAAGATATTAAAGACTTCCTAAAATTCAATGAAAATGACCACAAAATATACGCAGATTTCTGATCTACAATGAAAGCAGTGTTAAGAGGAAAATTCATAACACTAAATGCCTGCATAAAGAACCTGGAAAAATCCCACAGTAATGAGTTAACATAACACCTGAAAACTCTAGAATACAAAGAAGTTGACTCACCCAGGAGGACTAGGTAGAAGGAAATAAGCAAATTGAGTGCTGAAATCAACAAAGTAGAAACAAAGAAAAGAATACAAAGAATCAATGAGACACAGAGTTGGTTCTTCAAGAAAAATCAACAAAATAGACAAACCTCTATCCAAACTAACCAAAAGGCAGAGAGAGACTATCTAAATTAACAAAATTAGAAACAAGAAGGCGACATAATAACAGACATGGAATAAATCTAGAGAATAATCAGGTCATACTTTGAAAACCTGTTCTCTAAACAATTGGAAAACTTAAAGGATATATACATTTTTCTGGATAAATATCAGCTGCCAAAATAAATTCAAGACCAGATAAGCAAATTAAATAGAACTGCAACTACTAAAGACAGAAAAATGTAAGTTACAGGAAAAATCCATCAAAAGGAAATCCCAATATTAAACAATTATGCCTCAAATACAAGGGTACTTCAAGTGTCCTAAACAAAAAGAAAAAAAAAAACAAACAAGACCAGAGAGTTTCAGTGCAGAAATCTACAAGATTTTAAAAGAAGAACTAATACCAAAACACCTCAAATTGTTCCACACAATAGAAACTAAAAGAAAATTGCCAAACTCTTTTTGTGATGCTACTACCTCATAAAATTATTAACCTATTATTATCTCATATTATTACCCTGGTACCCAAACCACACAAAGGCATTAATAAGAAAGAGAATTATAGACCAATCTTAGTCATGAACGTTGATGCAAAATTACTCAATAAAATCCTGAAAAATCAAATCCAAGAACACATCAGGAAAATCATCTACCATGACCAAGTATGTTTCATCCTAGAGATGCAGGGATGATTTATCTGTCACTGTAATCCACCACATAAACAAACTGGAAAAGAAAAAAAAACACATGATCATCTCATAAGATGCTAAAAAACTCTTAGAAAAATTGGAACATTATTTCATGCAAAAAGTCTTGGAGAAAGAACATATACAAGGAATATATCTAAACATAATAATGTCAGTAGCCAACATCATACTAAATGGATAAAAACTCAAAGCAATCCCATGGAAATCAGGAGCAAGTCCATGTTGTCAACTCTTTCTATCTGTTCAATATAGTTCTTGAGGGTCTAGCTAGAGCAATAAGACACCAAAAGGAGAGCAAGGGAATAAAAATCAGAAAAGAAGGTTAAACACTTACTATTTGCTGATGATAAGATAGTTTATATTAGTGACCCCAAAAATTATATCATGAAACTTTTACAATCCATGAACTCCTTCAGTAATGGAGCAGGATACAAGAAAAACTCAAAAAATAATCATTAGCCATCTTTTATACAGAGGATATATGGGCTGAGAAAGAAATGAGAAAAACCTCACCCATTACCATAGCCAAAAATAACATAAAATATCTTGGTGTAACTCTAACCAAACATGTGAATGACCTGTATGATAAGAACTTTAAGTCTTCAAAGAAAAAAATTGAAGAAAACAACAGAAAATAGAAAAATCTCACATGCTATTGGATAGATAGAATTTACATAGTAAAAACAGCAATCTTAAGAGAAGTAATCTACAGATTCAATGCATTGCCCCACAAAATCCTACCAAAATTCTTCACAGACCTTGAAAGAACAATACTCAACTTCATATGGAAAATAAAAAAAAATAGCCAAAACAGTCATTTACAATAAAGGAACTTCTGGAGACATTGCAACCCCCTACTTCAAATTCTGCCACAGAGCTACAGTACTGAAAACATCCTGATGTTTGCTTAAAAACAGATAGGCAGACCAATAGAATCAAATCAAAGACCCATATATCAATCCATACAGCTACGAACACCTAATTTTTTTTTTATTTTAGTAACATTATTTATTTGAAATCATCTAAGTAGAAAAGATTTAGAAGGAATTTAGGTTGATTGTTTATTTCTGTTTATTTCCATGAGTGTTTTGTGTATAATGAGAATTTGGTGTCTACAAAGCTTATATAGTTTATAAAAGATGTCAGGAACTTTTCGTCAAAAGAAATGTATGCAATATGGGCAAGGGATATCTAGATTATTAATTTAGGTAGGTAAATTTTTTCCAATAGTGTAAAATTAAATTGTTGTTGCGACATGAATCTTGAGCATCAAGAAAAAGCAATGGACTAATATTTGCAAGTCACCTATAGTGTTTCATACTCTGTTGTATACATTTTAAGCACACAGCTCCAGTTAATACACAGCACATTTTTATGCTTCCTTTCCTGTCTTTAAAAATTTTTATTAGAAAAAATTACTTTTCATTTTACATACCAATGCCAGCTCTCCTTCCCTCCCCTTATCCCAACCCCCCACCTCTCCCCTTTCCACCCCCCCATTTACACCTCAGAGAAGGTAAAGCCTTTCTTGGGGAGTCAACAAAGTCTGACATACCAACTTAAGTAGGACCAACCCCCCC
>PVIU01029801.1:0-17531 GCA_004026605.1 Ondatra zibethicus | reverse complement strand
TGGGCTCTGTGTCTCTGAGCCAAGTTTCTGTCAAGAGAGTTTAGCAAAAACCAAATAATCTGTGCAAGCAGATAATGCTTTGCAATATACATGATCCTCATGCTGCTAATTTACTCAGGAGCTCTTCTCTTTTCTACTTCCCAAGTAGATTAGATCCATGTATGTCTCTTAGAGTCCTCTGCTGTCTAGGTTCTCTAGGATTGTGAATTATAGGATGGTTTTTCTTTGCTTTATGTCTAAAAGCACTTATGATTGAGTACATATGATATTTGTCTTTCTGGATCTGGGTTACCTCACTTAATAGATTCACTTTTCTAGGTTCATCCATTTGCCTACAAATTTCAAGATGACATATTTTTTCCACTGTGTAGTACTCCATTATGTAAATGTATCCCATCATCTTTGTTTATTCTTTGGTCAAGGGGCATTTAGGTTGTTTCCAGGTTCTGACTATGACAAACAATGCTGCTATGAACATATTTGAGCACATGTCTTTGTGGCATGATTGAGCATCCTTTGGGTATGTAGCCAAAAGTGCTATTGCTGGGTCTTGAGGAGGGTTGTTTCCTAATTTTCTGAGAAACTGCCATACTGATATCCAAAGGGGCTGTACCAGTTTGCCCTCCCACCAGCAATGGAGGAGTTTTCCCTTTACCCCACAACCTCTCCAGCATAAGTTGTCATCAGTGTTTTTGATCTTGGCCATTCTTGCAGATGTAAGATGGAATCTCAGAGTTGTTTTGATTTGCATTTCTCTGATGACTAAGGATGTTGAACATTTCCTTAAGTGTCTTTCAGCCATTTTAGATTCCTCTGTTGAGAGTTCTCTGTTTAGGTCTGTACCCCATTTTAAAATGTGATTATTTGTTCTTTTGATGACCAATTTCTTGAGTTCTTTGTATATTTTGGAGATCAGACCTCTGTCTGATGTGGGGTTGCTGAAGATCTTTTCCCATTCTGTAGGCTGCTGTTTTGTCTTGTAGACCATGTCTTTTACTTTACAGAAGCTTTTCAGTTTCAGGAGGTCCCATTTATTAATTGTTTCAGGGTCTGTGCTCCTGGGGTTACATTTAGGAAGTAGTTCCCTGTGCCAATGCATTCAAGTGTACTTCCCACTTTCTCTTCTGTAAGGTTCAGTGTGGCTGGCTTTATATTGAGGTCTTTGATCCATTTGGATTTGAGTTTTGTGCATGGTGATAGATAAGGATCTATTTTCATCCTTCTACATGTTGATAGCCAGTTATGCCAGCACCATTTGTTGACAAGTATTTTTATTTCTTTAACAGTTACAGGTCTATTTAATTTGCTTATTTTGTCTGAATTTAATTTGTTAAGTGATATTTATTCAGAAAATTGTCCATTTCCTTTAAGTTTTCCAATTTTGTGAAGTACAGGTTTTCAAAGTATGACCTAATAATTCTCTGGATTTCCTCCATATCTTTTGTTTTGTCCCCCTTTTCATTTCTGATTTTATTAATTTGGGTATTCTCTCTCTCTCTCTCTCTCTCTCTCTCTCTCTCTCTCTGCCTTTTGGTTAGTTTGGATAAAGGTTTGTCTGTTTTGTTGATTTTCTCAGAGAATCAACTCCTTGTCACACTGATTCTTTATATTGTTTTCTTTGTTTCTACTTTGTTGATTTTAGCTCTCTGTTTGATTACTTCCTGTCATCTCGTCCTCCTGAATGAGTTTGCTTTTGTTCTAGAGTTTTCAGATGTTGTGTTAACTCACTAATGTGGAATTTTTCAGCTTTGTTATGGAAGCATTTAGTGCTATGAACTTTCCTCTTAACACTGCTTTCAATGTGTCCCATGAATCTGGGTACGTTTTATGGTCATTTTCATTAAATTTTAGGAAGTCTTTAATTTATTCCTTTATTTCTTCCTTGACCCATTGGTGATTCAGGTGAGCATTGTTTAATTTCCATGTGTTTGTGGGCTTTCTGGAATTAGTGTTGCTGTTGAATTCTAATTTTAAGCTATGGTGATCTGATAAGATACATGGGTTATTCTAATTTTTTTTGTATCTGTTGAGGTTTGCTTTGTTACCAAGTATGTGGTCAATATTCGAAAAGGTTCCATGAGGTGCTAAGAAAAAGGTATTTTCTTTCATGTTTGATTGCTTTTTTGTTTTCTTTAAGGGGTTTGTTTATTTCTTTCATTTTTATGTGTCTTTTCCTCCACTTCTTTGAGGGAATTTTTCATTTCCTCTTTAAGGGCCTCAAACATTCTCCTAAAGTTATTTTTTAGGTCATTTTCTTCTGCTTCATCCATATTGGGATGTTAAAGTCTTGCTGTTGTAGAACCACTAGAATTTGTTGGTTTCGTGTTGCTCTTTGTAGTGTTGAGCATGTTCTTACCTTGTCTACCCATCCTTTCCTCTGATTGGTGTAGTTGGGGCTGTGTCTCTCATGATCAATCTTCCAGGTGCCAGTGGAAATACCAAGGCTCCAATGGTAGCTCCTCATGGTTTAGTTAGGGCCACAGTTCCAGTCAACCCAGAGGTCACTCAGTGTTCCTGTAGGTTGCTCAGCACTCCCGGGGTTGCACTGCAATTCTGGATGTTGATTGTTTGGGTCTATTCCCACTGAGGCCACAGAGTCTGGTCTGTCCTGTAGAAGTGGCTGGCTTGGGCCTGCTCCACCAGTGGTCCCTGGCTCAGATCTGCTCTGGCAGAGGTCATTGGCTTGGGCCTGCTCTGGCAGGGGTGGAGGAGGGGGTTGCTGGCTCATGCTTGTTCTCCTGGATGGCCCTGGCTTGGGACTGCTCCCATGGAGGTCCCTGATTTGGGTCGGGTCCCGTGGAGGTCTCTGGCTTCACTCTGTTCTTTTAGAAGTCGCTCCCTCATATCTGCTCCTATGGAGATCACTTGTTTAACCCTGCTTTGGTGGAGGTGGCTGGCCTGGACCTGTTTCTGGTGAAGTCCATGGCTTGGACTTGTTTCTGCAGAGGTCCCTGGCTCAGGCCTACTCTAGCAGAGGTCACTGGCTTGGGCCCTTAAATTTCTTATTAAACATGTCCAATCCAAGAAGTCATTGGAAATTTCAAACTTCTCTTAGACAATTTCTAATCTTTTTTTGTCAATAGCATCTTTAGTGAATTGAAATAGTAAAAAAAAATTTAACAGGTCGGGATCATAATTCTAGTGTGGAAATTAACAATAAACACACAATTTGTTAAATCACAGTTTTCTAAATCCATTCTAATCACAAGACAAGAAAAGGTTTCTGTGATGTGTGAGAGTCCACTTGCAATACTGCTTTTAAGTAATTGTCCCAGTCACTGAACAGCAGCAAAACCCTTAGGCTAACCTCCTCATCTCTGAAGAGGGGCTTCAGTCATTCATTGTAATGAGTCTTTTTTTCCCCTGAGAGGGGAACATTGAGGTCTCAGTTCTCAGGATCTGGTCTAGCTCCAAGGCAAATAAGACTCACTAGTTCTTGAAGTTTGCACAGCAAGCCCACCAAGAAACTGGGAATCACCAGTTGTCATCATGATCTTTCCCTTCTCATACTGCAGCATGGTGGTATGAAGAAGTCAGGAACACAGGCTCTCATTCCGACTCTTCTGTGGGGGCATTAGCAGCTACAGTGTCGTGGGGGCTGGAACCTTTCTGCTGGGTGAATAGAACCAGATGTTTTAGATGCCATCTTGCTTGATCCTCATCCTACGATAAAACACAGACATGCCCTTGACCCCATATTAACACAGGATAGGGTCCTCGCCATATTCCAGTGCAAGGGTCTCTCCGCCTTGCTTTAGCAAAGGTTGCATTGGTGCCATCATGTCAAAATCTGTCCATGGCAGATTGCTCATGGACATTTATATTCAAGAAATTTAGCATAAAAAGTGCATGGCTCAAGGCATTATGTGGCATTTGAGGATGTAATTCTCCTGTTTCTGTCTTTTGAAGTTGTGTTTTCAAGGAGCCATGGGCATGCTCCACAGTTCTATTTCACCATTAGGAACATATGCAGTTCTTCTGTAAAAATTAACATAGCATCCTTTAAGGAATCTTTTGCTACAACTTTTGGGAAAATGAAAGAAATATAGTTGTGCAAATTGTAGCAATAGATCAGATGGGAAAAGATTATTAATCCGGCCATCAAACTGAGCAAATGCATTTGCCTAGGAATCATTATTTTGAAATAACCAATCTGTTGCTTAGTATAAGGAACATTGATCATAGCATGTTCTTTGCCAAAATATCTCCTAGATGCCATCCTGCTTTTCTGTGCTAAGCAAGCTACTGCTTCAAAATAAGGGTTTAATACCTTAACTGGCAAAACAGGAAGGTGTAGCCATAAAGGCAGACCATTTTGCCATAATACTGCTGTAGGAGTAAGTTTTGTAGGTAATATACATGCTTGTCAAGTCTGAACATAATACTTGCTGTTTCTGTATATCATACTCTACTTGAGTATATCATACTCTACTTGTGTGTCTGACAGCTTCTGTAAGATATCTAGTGGAATTTGGATCACTGCTCCCTTTAACTTAGAGGCTCAAGGTCTCCTGTAGAATATTTTCACAGACCCTTGACTGAGCCTGGAGCTGCAGTTCCCTGAGGCTACTTTTTTGCAGCTTGGCTGTCAGGTTGGGAAGCAGGATCTGGGCTCACAGCTGAAACTGGGCTGCATGGTGTGGTGTAAGCCATGCTTCTCCTGCCTCTTGGCTATGTCCCACTAGGGACTTGGGGCCAGAAGGCTGGTCCCTTATTACCTGCTGTGCCTGGGCAGGGCAAAGGCTATGTTTAGTGTTCCTGCCACAGACCTTGACCGACTGGCAAATATAGCTGAAGTTCTCAGGTGCCTGCCACTGTAGCTGCTCTGTATGTGGTTTAGACAGTTATACCACACTGATTTTTACTATCCTTACTTTTTTATTTTAAATCTTGTAATCACAAAATTAGGAGAATTCCTGAATCCTTTCCTCTGTTAAAAGCCATAGATTTATCCATATAGGCTCCTTGGCTCATGGGTCATTTAGCCTCTAGGCATTTCCATTGGCTCTGGGTGCTGACTGCAGGAGAGAGCCCTTCAAACTTTCTTGTCTCCTGCCTTTCTGGGCTCCACCGCATAGTGTAGGTCAGACTCAGCAGGCTATAGCATGTGTGCATGAATTGCCACAATCTCAGAAGTGACCCAGGCCATCACTGGGCCAAGCGCCATACTCTCGTCATTCTTCCCACCCACTCAGCAGCAACAGAGGCTGTGGCTAGGTGGCCATAGCATTGCCACTTGCCAGGGGCACAAAGCGGGGCTGCACTTTGGCCTCTCCAAGTTCAGGAGCAGCCTGAAGGTGGCGGTGGATATGCTACCAGCACAGGGGTGGGAATATAATATTTACAAATTCTAAAAATCTCTGTATTAGTTTCTGCTCCACTTCAGCTCCTATATCAAAATGCATCCAAGCAACTGGACAGATAGTTGAATACTATTTCCTTGTCCCATATTTACAAACATTTAGTTTTACACCCAATTTTTTGCCCTGGCATTTTCTTTCCTTTTTTATTATCTATTATTTATTTCAGAGTATTGCTCATTACTCACCTCTATACCTGTGTTGTAATTTTCTTTATGCAGGGTCCCTCACATCTTCCCTTGTATGCTTGGCCACACTTCTGTGCATTTTGGGGTTCACCTGTCACCCCCCCAAGTCGTGGCGCCATTTGTTGGGAATCAGCCTGGACAAAATTGCCTCTTGCCAGGGTAGGAGTGTGGGGATCAGAAAATTAGTAAAGAGGATAAAGATGTGAGTAAAATAATAAAACAGAAAACATAGGATAATATCGGGAGGAACCTTGTCTTTCTTCCGTTTGCTGCGTTGGTCCATATTACACATTCATAGAGCTTCCCCACATATTTATTTATTTTGTGCCATATGATTTAGGAATGAGTTCCGATGTGAGCAGCAGTCAACCAGTGAGACTCACAGGATTTAATTCCTTCCATTCTAAGAACCTCACACAGCCAGTGTAAGAATTTCCTTCATTCTCCTCTTTTCCTCACTGCCCGTGGTAATTGTAGTTCCTGACATATTTCTTTCGTTACTTCAGGGAATATAAGGAAGAGAAACGGGCAACATTTGAAATAAGAAAGCGAAACTTTGCTAGACAGCCTACAAGATACATTTGCTGACAACCCAGTAGCCACACAGGATGGACAGAGTTGAGAAGGGGCATGAGTCAGCCCACCACTTTCAAGGTTCCTGAAGAACTCCTGGTCAGCAGTGTACACTGGGTGGAACAGACTCTGTACATTCATCTCACAGATGGATGGTGAAATAGATTGAATTCTGTCTCACATCCCAGGCTTCAATGAGCTGACTGGAGAGAAATGCCAGATATCCAGATGTCTGATCTCAGCTTCTTTACTGACCTGTGTTGGTCATTTCCATCTCACACACAAAAGCATGGAGGTAATTATCCATGAAGAAGCATCTTTTCTATGCAGGAAGCCACTGGCACAGAACTAAGCATGTGTTGTTCCAACTCATAGGCTGAGTAGGTTCTTGACAGAGATAGTGACAGCTGTGCATGCTGTGTGCTTCCCGCCATACACTCACTGCATCCAGAAGCTCCCAAGAAGCTGTTCGTGAGCCATGCTGACCACCCATACATACTTCCTCAGTTCTGAGAAACAGCTCTCAGGTAATGTGTTCAATTGACATTCTACACAAAAGGAAATCTGCCCAGTATATCAGTGAAGAACATTTCACGGGTGACATCAGAGAATTAAAAAACTGAGGTAGTTATTCCTATCTGAGGTTGTAAAGTTGCAAAGGTAAGGTAAGGTTTGCTAACTTCTCTTGGGTCTCTCCAGCTGGAGACCAAGCTTGTTTTTGTTAGTCATTCTCAAGGGTATGGTAATAGGCATCACGATAGCTATAACATGGATGGTGCTCAGCTTGTGCCAGCCCTGACATAAATGCTGGTCATGCATAAACCTACTAAATCTCTGGCCAGCTGCCTGTGTGGTGAGTTCTATCAGGTAAATGGGTCTTACAATCAGCTTTGCTTTCTCAGACTCAGCCAGCCAAACTGATCCATGGTGCTATTCTCTGCATGGAAATGTAGTACCACGCCTCAGGAAACGTGTAGGAATATGTCATTCTGCTGCCCCAAAACCACAGGATCTGTGTAGACAAATTCTGCCTGGGCCTCCCAAGTTCCTTGTTATTCGTCTTCACTCCTTGGCTACCTACCCATTGGGCTGATGGACAGTATCGTTGGATGGTGCCTTGCAATCTAGGCGTCAAGAGAGTGTCACTCTGTGGAGGAGCCATACATTTGAAGGCAGAAATTCCTTTATTTAATTAAATTGAAGAGCAGAGAAAGGCGTTGGCTTGCGTTCTAGGGGTGACCATGTACCTTTGAGAACCCCAAAGAACATACAAACTGAAGGGTGTGTGTGGAAGAATGAAACAGGTGAATGAAGGAAATAAATCAGATCTGTCAGGAATCGTTGCAAGAGCAGAGGATTCAACATGCCCCACCTGGGGAATGTATGTGTGCCTTCAGAGATGCTGTGTCTATTTCAGCACTCAGTGCTGGGTGAAGAAGACTCCCGTATGTACAAAGCCCCAAGGAGTGAAGTAATGTGGGTGTTTCCGGTACCAAAAGATGGAAACTGGACCACAGTGAGCTCTCAGTTCACTATTTGTTTCTAGGATGTGGATGTAGTGTGACAAGGGATGAGAGTCAGTTCACAAAGGTAGGGGATCAAACGATAATATTTGACAAACTAACAGCCATTTCCTGTTGGGAAGCCACAAGAAAGTCATTTAAATGTTAGGAGAGTAACTAAAAAGAAGATCATGACGGGGAGGGGCAGATCTTAGGGGCATGGGAAATGGTGTAATGAAATGTGTGTAGCAAAAGAAGGCGGAAAGGGTCTCTTATAAGATGAAATCAACTGGAAATGAGAGGGCATGGGGGCAGGCAACACACACACGCACACACACATGCACACGTGCTCATACACATGCACACACACGCACACACATACACAACATGCACACACGCACACACGTGCACACACACATGCACAAGCACACAAGCACTCAGTACTTGCATGTGCATGCACTAAATAAATTGACTTCTTAAAGTTAAGCATCTAAATAAACAACTTCAAGGAGAAGTAGGGTAGGACAGAGGGTACAAGGAAAGCACCATTTTGTTCTAAGTTGCAACCTGGACTTTCCTCGATGAGCTCTACTTAAGATGCTTTCAGTGGTGTCATTGAAACCACGGCCTTAAACTCAGAAGTGTAGTCATTGGTCCACATAGACACAGCTGAAGTGTGTTTAAGATACCAGACTCTCAGTCCCGCCTGGGAGACCTGCTGAGTCTCTCAGTAGGATGCTCACATGACTTCAATGAGCATAATGGCTAGATCTAGGAGCATCTCTCCAGCACCCAGAGGCAAGGGAGAAAGCCTTGTCACGGTGCCTTCTTTAATCCCCACCAAGCAGTTACTTCCAGTAGAAAGCTTACATGGGGGAAGTACACACCTACAGTTGCCCATAAAAAGGGCAAGGGTTACGATCAGATGCCCGTAATATGGCAATGAATGGCAGAAGCATATAACTAGAGCCTATCATTAAGTTACCATAATGTGACCCTGGCTTTCTCAGGGGCAGATGGTGCCATACTCTGGGCTGAGTGTCCACATTCCCAGCAGCCTCAGAAAAATGGTGGAGAACCCATAATTGTGGATCCACGAGAGAAGAGGCATATTAGTAGACAACTCCCATGTAAAAATTGCAAGGGTAGAAGGAACTACAGTTTCTCGATGCTTCCTTTTCTTCCGTGTACAACCTTTCTAGAAGAGCTCACTAATTCTCTGCAAGATCTGCAAGTATCTTATGCAGTGAAAGCAATGACAGTACATGTAAAGTTCCATTACAATTAGTAAACTCGTGCTGAAAGCATTGCTTTCATTGCTTCTCAGCACTAGAGCCTGTGAGTTTTAGAAGACTTTTTCAGCCTGATGAAGGAGAACATTCATACTCTAAGTTACTGGCTGGCTACCTTTTGCTTTTGTTTAAAAAAAAAACGGTCTCATGAGTAGAGACTCACAACATATAAGGGACGAATGGCACCTTGGAAATCATGGGGTTAATGAAAAAGAAACCAACGGCAGGAGAAAGGGGAGAGGTTTAAAAATGAAACAGGCAACCACTTAGAGTGATTCAAGAATGCTATGGAGCATCACAATGGAATCTGTAAAATGAATGATTCATGTTGTCAGAGAGTTTGGCTTTAAAACAAACAAACAAACCCAGAGTCATCGGTGACTTGCTTCAGTATAAATCTGTTTTCATCTCAAAGGACTTTTAAGAGTCTAACGAACCATCTTCATAGTGCAGCAGTTGGGTAAGGGAGCTGCCACCGCAGGAATAAGTCAGATTGCCTAATCCAGTAGGCGTTATGGGATGAGTAAATTTGAGACAAGACATAGAGAGTTTATCAGATCTTTGAATAGAGGGGACCAGGATGCAATTTAATGGACCACGCTGATAAAAACATTCTGGGGTGATACGATTTCTTTCCAAAAGCTAAAATTTCAAGCTTCCTCGAGCTCTAAAACTGGTAGACATTTAAACAAAGATTCGATTGTCTGGACTGCTCTTAGCCGGGATTTTGAAAAGAAGATCTTTAAGAATAGGACAGCGGACAGCTGACTAGAGTGCCCTGTGATCTGTGAACCCCAGGTGCACAAAGGATTGAGAACCTCACCCCAGGAACCAAGACCATGTTCAGTCCTGCACCCTAGAGCCTTGAGCCTTGACACCTGCTTCATGTACCTCTGGGCCTGGCAAGAAACCAAACACCTTCCTTGGCACTTGCTCTTGGCTTTCAGTGTATAACGGGAAGGGGGCAGGTACCTCCTTTGTTTTCCATGCAGGCATGGCTGAGTTTCTGAGAGCTTCAGCAATATAATTATTTCATAGACATATACAAAAGAGATAAAGGGATTTGAGCCAGGTATTCACATGTTTGTCTCCAAGTCTGTGTAATAATAATGACACATTTCTGTTTTCACATTCTACACTTCCAGTTTAAATGATCACTTTGATCTTGCCCATGGAGCACGTGCAAGCAAACATTCTGGAGTACCCCTGTCCCTAATCAGTGGTGAGCTTGGAAAAGTGAACATCCCATCTGAGCCTGAATTTGTTGATTTATAAAATGGCAGACACAGGAGTTGTTGTGAGGATGATGGCATACATTACATAATATGTAAAGTATAGAGCACGGTAAAGGGTCAGTGGAGTTGGTTATCTATATTCACCGTAAGAATTAGGAGATTCTATAATAAGATATCGGAGAGGAGGGACAGTTTGAACTTTTAAGTGTCTGACTATCACAGACTGGCTACTAGTTTAATAGAGACGTTCTCAGCTGATAAGAGAAGTACAAGAGGAGGAGGTTTGGGGATGTTTGGTTTGATGCTCACCAAGTTTGACAGAACAACATGTTCAGATACTTGAAAACTGAATTGGTGCCGTAGAGATATAGGCGATGTTGCTTGAAACCATTGGTGAACGTGTGGAGCACGTGGAAAGGGGCTCAGGGTAGTCCCAGGCAGCACCAGTGTTGAAAGGTGTATGTAGAAAAGAGAACAAATTATCGGAGAATAAGGCATAAACCCAGATGATGAACACTTAGGGAGATTTATAGAAGAAATTCTGAGCACTGGTCCCAGTGATACATGGCCCAGGAATACGTGTATGACATAGCGGCTTCTGAAAAGTCAGAGATTAGGGTGTTCTTAAGATTTCTCTTATTGCTAGGGATTCGTGGGGTGTGTGGTAAGAGAACAAAGGCCACTGCCAAGCCAGAGATGCAATAGTTGTGTCGGAGAGAAGCAAAGATGGATATGGGATAAAGGCAGTAAAAACAGATTTTGCCCATCACTATGTTTGGATGAAAATCCAGTGAGAAGTAATCCCAGACTATGCAGGGGTAACAAGGCATCTTGAGAGAATGAGAAAGTAGATATCAGGACCAGCAGAAGTTGGAGCAGAGCTAGCCAAGCGGAAATCACAGACATATGCTGGCTGATGAGGTTGGCCATCTGAGTCTGTTAACTGCTGCTTCTCAGAGCTGGGCTCCTACAGGACCCCAGGGTACTTGTCCGGTGTTGATTGGACTGACAGTCATCCCAGCCACATGACCTTGAGCTACTACAAACCATGGATGGAGCCACTCAGCGTGTGGTCCTTACTGGCCAAAGTGGAATCCTAGTACAAAATAAAGCCTGAGAGAGGGCAAGGAGAGTTTATCACAGAAGGCCAAACCATAGAAGTATTCAATAGAGAAAAAACATTGACACAGGAATTGATGTCCGTTTTTAAAACGTGATCACATACCCAGAATGAGGCCCGAGAGGGACCACAGAAGCAAGGTTCAAAACCAGAGACCTCTGAAGTTTTCTCTAAAATGCTGGATAGTAAATATTCTAGGCCATATACAATCTTTTTCTAATCTTTCTCTTCTTTTTATCAGCCCTTTAAAAATGTACATGTTATGCCAGGAAGATGGGTCCGCAGTTAAAACATCTCCACACCAGGGAGAGGACTGTGGTGTGGAATCCCAGAACCCATGTCCATGCCAGATGGACATGAGAGAGTGCCTGTAATTCCAGCCTCAGAAGCAGAGACAGGAGGTCATTAGATCATTAAAGTGACTAGCAACGCTGACTCAAAGGAGAGAGTTGATGAAATCTTGAGGAAGATTCCTGCTCCCAGACTTGGGCACACACACCAGTGCACATGTAGGTATACACACATGTGAATGCACATGTGCACCACACACACAAGCATGAAAAGAAGTGTAGAAATTACTGGGCCGAGTAATAATCCCAGCACTCAGGAAACTGAGACAGGAAGATGGCTGCGAGTTTGAGACTAGCCTGGGCTATAGTGTGAGACTCTGCCCAAAGGTCAGTATTAGCCAAGAAAGACTGCAGCCGTGTTTAATTTCCCACTTGCCCATTTCAGACAGAGATTGGTCTGACCCAATGTACATATGGTCTCACTCTTTGCATTCCTCAGACTTGCACAGAACACTTTGACATTCCACCTGCCTATGAGGATTTCTCAGAACGTCTGCCCATATAAGTTCACTCCCTTCCTCCAGCCAAGAAAAGGAAATTACAGCCTCATCTACTAGATGCAGAACTAATTTGTTGCTTGGCATGGCCCCAAGTTCACAGGCCTGATTCATTCTGTCAAGCTGTATGCCAGCAATCCCTATTCAAAGCCAGGTGATTCCGTGTCCCTGGAGACAGTGCCTTTTGCCCACTACTTAAGCTTAATTGGGAGCAACTTCATGCATGACAATGCTCACATTAAAAATACCTTAGGATGGCACCTAAGGTCTGCCCATTCACTCTGTGCCAAGAAATTCCTGACTTGATTCCAAACAGGAACCACAAGTAGGCAGCTCCAGGTCCCCTTGGGTTGTATTCCACGTG
The DNA here is from genome assembly GCA_004026605.1 of Ondatra zibethicus. Classification (NCBI taxonomy): domain Eukaryota; kingdom Metazoa; phylum Chordata; class Mammalia; order Rodentia; family Cricetidae; genus Ondatra; species Ondatra zibethicus. Next base: position 5,050 of record PVIU01029801.1, on the reverse strand, counting down.
CGCTGTAATTAATGGGCTTCTTAGTTGTATTGTCTAAGAACGAAACTGGGAAGGCAGACCCGGCGTTGTGCTGGCATTGATTGCAGCATTAGTGGAAATTCAGCACCTGGCTCCTCCCAGGTGATGAGAATGTCCGATGTTTCTTTGGTTTTGTTTGGTTTGCTTTGGTTGTTTGTTTTTATTTTCTGTTGCTATTGTTGGTTTGCTGCTGTTGTTTGAAATATACAGGCATGTCTCTGGGACTGAGGGAATGAAAATGCCGACGTGACCAAATGACTCTTTGAAGTCAGAAGCCTCTAAAATGAGTTTCCCAGGAAAACGGTGTCTTATAGAAGGTATTTAAGCTTGAACGAGAATGTCCCTCATTGGCTCATATATTTAAACACTTGGTCCCCAGTTGGTAGAATTGTTTGGGAAGAATTAAACCCTTTTGAAGGAAGCGTGTCACTGGGAGCTATTCCATATTAGTTCTCTTTCCCAGTTACTTTCTCAAGATGTTAGCTCTCAGTTACTGCTCCAGAACTACGCCTGCCTACCACCATGCTCCCAACCATGATGATAATGGACTATAGCTCTCCTTTTTGTAAGCTCAAAAAAAAAAAAAAATCACTTTCTTGAATAAGTTGCCTTGGTCATGATGTCTTATCACAGCAATACAAAAGTAACTAAATCAGAAGGAACAGACTTGTTTGGGCATTGAACTTCTTCCTGCAGCCCTGTGTCAGGCCCTTTTGACCCTGGGCAAGTCAGCTGACTTCTCTAAAACCTTGCTTCTCACCTGTAATATAAGGATAGTTGCATCCACCTTGTGAGATATGAAGTCAAGGCAAACTATTCATAACCTTCTGGATGAGGTTCTTAGCACCCCAAAAAGCATTTAGTAAATGTTGTAATGATGATATACATAATATTATAGAGTCTCATCTCAGAAAACAGGAAAAGGAATGAGGTGACATTTAGATACAGTGGCTTGGATATTTGTCTGCCTGGAAATGAAGGGCTGATTTTTCTTAATAACCCCTTCCATTCTGATTCTGTAAACATCTGACTTCTAATCACAGGTCCTTACCCACCAGCCCTTACCCACAGTTCAAATTACGCTGCATAAAAAGCTAAGCAAGCGTTTCAGCACACACGCACGTGTGTGTGCACGTGCGTGCACACATACATACTCGTGCACTCATTCCCTTGCCTCAAGCACCAACTGTTGACACTTATTGCTGAGGAATCACCCCTGACATACTTTCCATATTAGAATCTTACAGCGGCTTCCAGTCCTTCTTTCTTCCCTTTCTCCTTCAATACCTTGGGGAGGCTGCCCAAGCAGATGTCAACTCTTGTTCCACTTAAAATCTCTCCCAACACTGTGTGCAGCTAGCTGGAAAGGTAAAGCGCCTATTTTCTGTTCTTTCCCCAACTCAATTGTTTTTAAGCCCCACTGCATGTTTGCTAAGTCTCTTAAGTGTTGTTCCTGGGCCCACAGTTCTGTTTCCTCTTCTCTATTTTTCTACTCAGTGGACAGTTGGCATGCTGTGACTGCTTTTGACTGGTTATTAAAATGAATCGAGAGCTGTGTGGATAGGCAGTTGGATCTGCATCTTAAATTAGCGTGATTGGCAGTGCTATATTCAAGGAGTGATGATTTGATTTGGTCATCACAAAAGCAAGTCAGCATTTAAGCACTGAATAGCATTTGGTATACACGTTAGAATGACAATCCTTGAGTATAAAACTGGGGATCCCTAAAGAGTCACAGACAGAATGAAATACCCAATTGACTTTATTATCAACAGAACTTCAAAACTTGAAGATGGGTATTCTTTGTGCTGCGTTGCTGGTAACTGTGGATTTGATCTGAGGCATCGGGAAGCATAGCTTGTGCTGGCACTTCCTCAATCCTGCACCAGTGCGGCTTTCCTTGCCATGGGATTCAACCTGTGTTGCATTATCCTACCTATTCTTATCTTGCTTTGAATGAGTTCTGGTGACACTCAGCCACTCGCCGTTAGTTTCCTTGGTTACCAATGACTTTCAGATTTTTCATTTGTAGGTTTCTGGTGCTAAACAAAATGTCTCTCCTCTCTTGTGCTGTACTGAAAAAGGTTAGGACAAGCGATGGTGCTCTTGTCTCCAGAAACGCATTACATTTTATTCCTTCAATAAAAGGCCCACGGCAGTCTTCCTTGCTGGAGAGTTTCATTCCTCTTGTCATAGATTTCAGAATTTCAACATTTGATTTAACTCTATATAATCAATCTGATCGTGCCCAGAAAGAACAATTTGAACACCTCTGACTAAATAAAATATGTAAAATTATCACTGCTAATATTTTTTTAATGCAACATCCTTGAAAGGGCTAAATACACTTTATGTGGATTTCAGGGGAAACAGGTGAAATGGAAATCAAGGACTGTGGATAAAGAGCCTGTTCCATGCAGGCATCTATTTTGATGCGATTGTTCAGTACCATTCTACCCAACAGTGAGCTTAAATGAACTTTTAGTGAGGCCTGGCAAGAGTCACAGGGCAGGGAAATAGGAACTGGAACGGCTCTGGTTGGCACGTAAGTGTCTTGGGGGTGGGAACTGTTTTCCAGAGAGTGGCACTGCTGACTGACAGAACCCAGACCTGCTGACCAGATCTCCCAGAAGAGGCTGATACGCAGCTCTGTGGGGAATGGGGATAAGTGATCCCTTTGTGCTTCCAGAGAGGATATAAAGGGTGTCCTTTTGGACACAGGTCAACATGAGGAGGGTCTGCCCAGAGGAAATCCATAGCCTGTGACCACAAATTTATTCAGACCACCCACCTTGGACAATTCCCCTCCGGACTTCCCTGAAGGACTCTCATTAAGAGGTTTGGACCTATCTGGCTGGATGTCTCCTGAGACCATTCACAACCATGTTTTATTTTCCTTTAAAGATGTCATGACTATTGTTCTAAAAACCAATAAAACAGTAAACACTGGTGATAAAGGGAAACCTTCAACTCTGTTTGTGGAAATGCAAATGAATAAAGTTGCTATGGAGAAGAGTATACAGATTCTTCAAAAATCTTAAAATAAATTGCCATGTGCTTTAGCTATAGTACACAAGATGTAGATCTAAAAGAAATGAAATCAACATATTAAAGATTTAGCTGTGTATTGATGCACTGTTTGCAACAGCCAAAATATGAAATCAAGCTAAGCACTCATCAAACAATGAATAAGATACAAAAACTGAAAGTTACATACACATAATGGAGTGTTATCCAACTACAAAAAATGAATAAAATTCTATCACTTGCAACAAAATAGACAGAGCTGGTGAACATCATTTTAAACAAATCAACACAGCCCCAGAGGACAAATTGTTATGATTTGAATACACACAAAATCTCCCATAGGCTCTTATGTTTGAAGACTTGAGCCCAAGATGTGTTGTTCTTTTAAGACTAAGACATGAGGCCTAATTGAAGGTCATGGGTAACTGGAAAGCAGGCCTTGTGAGCTACAGCCTGGTTCAAGTCTTCCCACCTTCTTGTCCATTGAAATGTAAGTGAGTTCTTGTAGCCATGAGTTCTGCAACCCCCATGATGGATTGAACTGTCTTCACCTGTGAACCAGAATGCACTCTTCTTCCCTTAAATTGTTCTGCCAGGTCTTTTGTCACAGCAATGAGAGGATTAGTGAACACACAAATGTCACGTGGTCTCTCTCATATGTGGAAATGTAAACACTAAGAAAAGGGGGAGAAGAGAGGTGGAGAGACAAAATGGAAGGGAACCTGGCAGAAGAGGGGCTACTAAGGAACGAGAAAGGTGCTGGGGTTGAGAGTGGAGAAGAAAAAGGACAGGTGGACATGATCGATGCAGTGGGTCCTGGTGGGTTCCATAATTGACTGTTTGAACAGTAGCAGTCAAGGTTTAAGGACACCACACAGATGAGTTTTTATGGGATGTCATAGCCCATCGCTCTTTTAAGGAATCACAGTGGACATCACTTCTCTTTGGAGCCCAAGTTACATTTTCTAAACTTTTGAATACCTGTAAGTCCATATGTGAAAAAATGTGTCTATATGAAATTCCTGGCTTCTTGTCTACCTTTTTCAATGATAAGTCCCCTGCGTTAGCTTTGTGAATGCTGTAGTTACAGACATGCACCCCCAAGCCTGACCTTGCCGATCCTGCAAGCTCAGTTTCTCCACATATCCCCATTTAATTGTTTTTAATCATGCAGTTATATTATATAAGAAGTATATATTATATTATATAAGGAGTTCTGTGTGAATGTTAACTGATGTTTTGAATCTCTGCAAGTGGTTTTTAAGCATAAAATTGTGGTCACCAACATATTTTACAGCCAGGTATACTTTAAAATAGTAGCAGTTTATACAACCAGTCTTTTGAAAATTCAGAGTAAATGGGAGGCTGCCCATAGAAGCTCAGCCTCCAAAATCATGCCCTGGTACCTGTCTTTCAGTAGTAGCAACTCCTCAAAGGCTTGTGAAATTGGGAAAGTTAAGTTCAAGTTTGGTTCTTTGGGCAGAAAGTCACTGGTTGACATTCCCTCCAGGTATCAAAAATAAAATCCAGTTTTTAAAAGGTTTCTGTTGCATGTATAGTTTAATCACTACCCTTCCTGTAATGTGCACAAACTGCAGATTGGATGCTCAGAGCAGCCCTGTAAGGCAAAGAGTGTTCCTTTTGGAGAAACGGACATTCCACAAAATGCATGAGGCACCGGAATGACAATACTGCCTTGATCCCAACCCCACAATTTTTCGAAACTGACATAGGACCCGATTTTCTCCTCCCCTCCTCTTCCCTCCCCTCCTCCTCCCTCCCTTCTCTCTGGCTTTACACACACAGAGAGACATGCTGACACACACACACACACACACACACACACACACACACACCACTCCTCCTCTTCTCTGTCCCTTCGGCCTGCCTCCTTGCTCTTTTCCTCTCATCGCCCGCCACTCTCATTCACACTCCGTCCCTCATCTTCCTTCTCTAGAGCTTCTGCCTCAATGTCCTATAAACCTCTGCTTCCTTGATCAGAGAG
>PVIU01029800.1:0-17093 GCA_004026605.1 Ondatra zibethicus | reverse complement strand
GCAGCACATACAGACAGGGAGCACCACTGCAGCGCCTTCATATTTTCTCTCTTCTGTCTCTATCCTTGACTAGGCAGGAGCATCTGGGAGAAGAGGAGGAGCTGGGTGAAGGGCCTGGGGAGATCTCTCGGGTTGACATCTTTGCAAGTAGGTGCAAGGGTAGATTTTTGGCATGGGTGATTTATCAGAGGTAACACCTGACTAAAAGAAGGGGCGGGGCTCTACTGCATGGCATGGGTGGGTGAGGTGATGTCTCTGGACAGGCTTTGCTAAGTGATAAACTTAGGCATATCTGAAATTCAATGAGCTTATTTGAGCATTTCTTGCTCATGAATCAGGCAACACCAGACAGAAAGTGTTCCAGCTCCCTGGAGTGGGTGAGCTGAGGAAGGTTTTAGAAGGGAATTGTGGAAACAAGACAGAATATATTTGACTGAGTTAAGTGGGGGGAAAAATCCCTTAGTTACAAGTTAGTTGGTAGCTTCTGATGGACCAACTCACATTTGTGTTGCGCTGCTCGTCTGTCTGTTTCCATAGGAATCTAAGGCATTGGTGGCGCCGCAGCTGCATGCCTGTCCCCCAAAACAGCTACTTTACCATCTTAAATAGCCAATACTTCAGTTCCCCACCAAAAAAAAAACCTCTTATCAGTCCTTGGGTGCAGGAAACGAGAGGTGATGGGTCACAGCAGCTCCCTCGGTGAAACGGCAGAACTCCTAGCAGCCGGATGAGTTCTTGTTACAGGGATTTGGAGATAGCCCAGGCTGCTGCTGCCACTGAACAGGAAACAAGCTTCTTGAACAAAGCCTAGTCCGTTTTTAAGGTCGTGACAAGACAGAAGAGGGAAAAAAGTCTCGAGGGGTCAAAAATCACGGCAAGGCCAATAGATGCCAGAGGAGGGGAATTGGGGACAATTTCTGTGTAGTCCTCTGGCCTGGGAAGGATCTCGAGTTAGCCCTGATGACCGATGTCTGCCTTTCCAGGTGAAGGGAAGCAGGAGCATCTCTGATAAATGTATGTCCTAGGCTAAGGATGGACCTCTCTCGGTAGAGCAATGTGCAGAGCTGTGGGTTTGATCCTCAGTACTGCAAAGACTTGGCATGGTGACACATACCTGTCCTCCCAGCACTCCGGTGAGAGGCAGGAGGACCAGGAGTTGGCTACGCAGCAATTTGAGGCCAGCTTAGGTTAACGAGACTGTCTCTAAACAAACAAATACGCTGCCCACAGGTACACAGGGGGTCCAGAGAACAGTTCTTGGACTGACGCATCTCATCTTCTGGTCCCTCTAAGATACTATGGTGGTGTTTTGTTTTGTTCTCCCGCAAATTAGCGGGTTTATAGCCCCTTGCATGAGTGTCTGCTGATGCCATCTTTCCAGCCCCAGGTGCTCTCTTCAGGTCTTGGTGACTCTCGCGGGGTTCCGGAGTTTTCCGTTATTGCTCCACTTGTCATGCTGGTCTGTAACCGGTGACCTTTGGAGCTACTGCAGTTGCTCTGGGGTGCTACTGGCTGTGCCCACGGCAGGCGGAGGAGTTAATGGATAATCGCTGTATGTGTTCTCACGGCTCCACCTACCGGCTGCCTCCCCCTTCTCTCTCCATCTCCTCAGGCCTCCCCTATGCCAGACACAACAAAGTTGAAATGAGGTCGATTAATAACCCTACGGTGGCCTCCAAATGCTCAAGGGAAAGGAAAAGCCACACGTCTGTCACTTCAAATCAAAAGCTAGGGCTGATTAGGCTTAGCGGGGACAGCACACTGACAGTTCAGATAGACCAAAAGCCAGGCCTCTTATGCAAACAACCTAGTTATGGCTACAGAGGAAGAGTTGGGAGGAAATTTAGGATGCTTTTCCAGTAAATGTGGCAATGACGAAAAGTGGGACAGGCTTCTTGCTAATGGGTGATAGCGTTAGCGGTCTGGGTGGGAGATTAAACCCGCCAGAACGTTCCCTCAGTTTTCAAACATCATCCACATTAAAGGCCTCCCTCTTGTCAGTTCCATGAAGGCTGGGAGCGGTCAGGAAGCCACAGGAGAAAAAGCTGCTTCATGAGGTTGAAGCAAGGAAACTGTCTCCAAACATAACTGTGCCAGGCAAGCTGCAGCACACTATCAGGACGTTCCGGCTAAGAGCAGGGAGGCAGTGGGCTTACCCCACCTCGGCATTTGGGGACTATGCTCAAACAACATTAATAGAATTTAAAAATCTTCGAGACAGGGGCTTACCATGTAACACAGACTAGTCTCAAATTTAGAATCCTCTGGACTCACCCTCCCGAGCGCTAGGGTTACAGGTATGTGCACAATTCCCTACTCAAAATACTTTGGTTTTTGAGACAGAGTCACTATGGAGTCCAGGCTGGCCTCAGACTCTTGATCCTCCTGCATCAACCTCCAGAGTACTGAGATTATAGGTCTGTATGTTTCTTAGTTTTCATTCTGTTCCTGTGATAAAAGACTGACCAAAACCAACTCGGGAAGGAAAGAATTTCTTGCCTGTTACATTTCCAGGTAATAGTTCATCATTTAAGGAAGCCCAGGCAGGGGCTCAGAGCAGGAACTGGAGGCAGGAACAGAAGCTGAATGCTTCAGCCAGGAAGGCTGCCTATTAGCTTGCTTTCTTAAATAACCCAGGACCTCCTGCTCAGGGGTTGTTATAGCAAAGAACAATCAAGAACATGCACCAGGGGCTGGAGAGATGGCTCAGTGGTTAAGAGTACTGGCTGCTCTTCAGAGGTCCTGAGTTCAATTCCCAGCAACCGCAATGGTAGCTCACAACCATCTGTAATGAGATCTGGTGCCCTCTTCTGGCCTGCAGGAATATATGCAAGCAGGACCCAGTATATATAATAAATAAATAAATCTTTAAAAAAAATGTCCTACAGACATGCCCACGGGCCAATGGATAGAAGAAATTCCACAGTTGAAGTTCTTTCCTCCCAGGTGACTCTAGTTGGTGACAACACAGCAAAGACTAACCAGTGTCGGTGCCAACATCCCAACAATAATTTTTTAAGTGAACTTTGATTTTTTTTTTCATAGAGAAAAGGCTATTTCCCACTTAGTTGACAATAGCTTGGTGTACGCAGGAGTTTTGTTCATGTGGCTCATTTTACTGTTTGCTTTATGGAGATGAGGAACCGATGCTCATTAGCTCCTGGGTATGTCTGCATTTGCTTCTTCTCGCCTCCAGCTCAAAATAACGCTAGGCCAAAGAGGCACACTCCAGGGATAGGGCTTTAGTTCCGCAGGAAAGCACTTGCCTAACAAGCGCCTTGTGCTGGGTTCAGCCCTCAGCTCAGGGGTGGGAGTGGCGGGGGTGCACTCTATGGGTGGCATCATCGGGCTGCTTGCCCCACCCTGATGGAGAACTGGTGCTTCTTTTCTTACCGAATTTAACTGTTGCACAATGAACTTGGCCTTATTCTGTGACTGGAAGGCATAGTGAAAACTGACCAGTGTGTGTCTGGGTTTTCAGCCAAGAGCTTGGAGAACTGGCCTGGCAGGAGTGAGAGTCAGTTAACTATGTATTCATAGTGTATGTGATGCCATTGGGTGAAAAGCTACCTGGCCCTTCGTCATGAGAAAGTGGAACAGCCCCTCCACAGGAGACATCCCACTGGGCAACTCAACAGAGGCTTGATAAAAGAACTACACCTTCAAGAGGAAAAGGTAGAAAAGGAAGGGCAGGAAGGTGAACATGGGCCTTTCTATGTGTGTACCTGGAGGTAAACACAGCTATTCTGAGATGAGGGCAAAACCTACACACAATGGAGGAAACCCCAACATTGCAGGAGAAGGCCCCTCGTTGCTACAGGATCAAGGGGCCCTTTGGAGACTAAGGTTAAACTACCCGGCCAGTCACATAGGGGTCACCTGTGTGGGATGGTTCTGGTAGGGACAGTCCCTCCCCTTAGGGCATTTAGATATCTTCTGTTGCTTAAGTAAATGTGATTTAAGATTTTACATATCAAGGTCAGCACTTGTGTATAGATGAGCTGGATGGAATCCACACAAGATGCCCTGAGCTAGGCTGGAGAAACCACTTCCTGTGTAGTGTTGGGCTGGTCACTCAAAGTCTCCTTGGACCCCAGATGGGTAGTGTTGAGGAATATTTGTACACTATGTAAAGATGTATTGCTGTGACTGATGTAATAAAGAACTGAATGGCCAATAGCTAGGCAAGAGGTATAGGTGGGACTTCTGGGGACAGAGAGGATTCTGGGAAGAAGAAAGGTGGAGATACCAGGATACCCAGAGCAAGAGGGATGTGCAGGAGGAAAGGTAACAGCCACAAGCCACATGGCAGAATATAGATTAATATAAATGGGTTCATTTAATTTATAAGAACTATTTAGAAATGAGCCTAAGCTATAGGCCAACGTTTCATAATTAAGAAGTCTCCAAGTCATTATTTGGGAGCTGCTGGGACAGAAAAACACTTGTTACAGGGCAGGTAGCACATCACACATTGGTGCTGCATATATGCGCATTTACAAGCTTTATGCCTCTCTTCTGTGTGTGTGCACGCATGTGCACACGCATGCATGTGTGCAGGTGCTCCTGCATTCGTGTATGTGTGCGTACATGTATACTCCAGAACATGTGGAAGTCAGGGTTCACTGGTCATGTTTTCCTCCACCTTATTTTCTTGAGCCAAGATTTCTCACTGAGCCTGGAGCTCACCACTTTGGATGGACAGGTGGGCCAGTGAGTCTCAGGACCCTGTCTCTGACTCTCTAGCGCTAGTTTCTAGGCACATCCTGCTGCACCTGGCTTTTTCTGTGGGGTCTGGGGATCCAAACACAGTTCCTCATGCTTGCATAGCAAACCCTACTGACTAAGCCATCGCCCCAGTGCACTCTATTTTTTTTTGATTTATTTTTATTATTTTAAATTATGTGTTGGGGTCTGTATATGAGTGTGTGCACAGAGTGCAGGTGCAGGCAGGGACCTGAAGTATCAAGTTCCCTGAGCTGGAGTTACAGGCAGTTGTGAGTCACTCTAGGGTGCTGGGCACTGAACTCTGGTCCTCTGTAAGAGCAGTGAGTGCTGCTAACCACCGAGTCGTCTCTAGTTCTCCCTCTGTGTGTGAAGATTTATTTTATTTTACATGTATAAGTGTTTTGCCTACATGACAGAATTCTACATCCAGAACAGGTTCAAGACTGCTGCCTGAGATGATCAAGACTCACAGGATACTCCAGTCAGGACTTGATCATAACTCTAAATTTTCTTTAGGTCCCTGTAAGATTATCAGCGCCCCCAACTGGCCGGAAGTAGCCTGGAATACTACTCCCACATTCCCAAAAAACGAACTGTGGATATTTTCCTTTGTTTAAAAAAAAAGAGGGGGAAGTGGTGCAGGAGAATTGTCTGTATTCTGTCAATCATGTTTTAAATAAACACTGATTGGCCAGGCAGGAAGTATAGGTGGGTCAACCAGACAGGAAGTAGAGGCGGGGCAAGAAGAACAGGAGCATTCTGGGAAGAAGGAAGCTCTTTCCCCAGTTCTGCCCAGACCACAGAATAAGCAGGATGTGACCTGCCCCGCTGAAAAAGGTACTGAGCCATGTGGCTAACACAGATAAAAATAATGGGTTAATATAAGCTACAAGAGCTAATAAGAAGCCTGAGCTAATGGGCCAATCAGTTTGTAACTTATGGAGACCTCTGTGTGATTTTTTGGGGGGGGCTAAATGGCTGCAGGAACCAGGCAGGACAGAAACCCTGACAAGCAGCCTGGCCCTCATGTTACAAAGAGGGACGCATGATAGCATTGGCGTTCTAAGACAAATCTCCTAAGGGTAAAATCTTCCTTTTAAAAGTGTATTACTCAGGCTGGAGAGATGGCTCAGCGGTTAAGAGCATTGCCTGCTCTTCCTAAAGGTCCTGAGTTCAATTCCCAGCAACCACATGGTGGCTCACAGCCATCTGTAATGAGGTCTGGTGTCCACTTATGGCCTGCAGGCATACATGTAGGCAGAATATTGTACACATAATAAATAAATAGATAAATATTTTTTTAAAAAATAAAAGTGTATTACTAATAGATGAAGCACAGAGGACTTTTGGAGTAGTGAACTATTCCAATACTATAATTGCACACATCTATCTATTGTAAAAAATCAGTAGACTGTACAGCGAGAAGAATGAATTCTGAAAACTACTGACCTTAGGCAATAACAATGTATCCAAACAGGCTCAATTGTAACAAAGGCGCCACACCTGGCACATTTGGGAGAACCCTTGCCTAGGATGTGTGAAGCCTTGGGTTCAACACCTAGCTATCTCTCTATCAGTCTCTATCTATCTATATGTCTGTCTGTCTAAATATATATATATATACACATACATTTATCACAAAGGTAAAATATTAGTGAAAGGAAAATGTGTTTGTGAAGGTAAAGACTTAGGGAGAATTATCTTTTATCACCACTAAATATTTCTGAGAACCTAAACCCTACTCTAGAAAATAGCTTGTTTAGTGATTTATTTTTTAAAAGATTTATTTATTATGTATACTGTGTTCTGTCTTGCATGTGTGCTCACAGGCCAGAAGAGGGCGCTAAATCTCATTACTGATGGTAGTGAGCCACCACGTGGTTGATGGGAATCGAACTCAGGACCTCTTAACCGCTAAGGCATCTCTCCAGCCCTTGTCTAGTGATTTAAACACTACTCTAAATACTGTCAGTTTGGTGATTTAAAACAAATGTATTCAGCCAGGTGGTGTTGGCACACGTCTTTAATCCCAGCATTTAGGACGCAGAGAGAGAGGCAAGCAGAACTACAGACAGAGCGAGCTCCAAGATAGTAAGGGCTTCACAGAAAAATCCTGTCTCAAAAAAAAAAAACCCAAAAACAAACAAAACACAAATCTATTCCTGCAAGGGCATCTTCCTAATCTCCTCTAATTTATTTCTTACATGTACTATTTTGTGTATTTGCACCCAAACAAACCATGGCATATGTATGGACACCTCTTTTCCTTCAACTTTCAGGAAATGGCTCTCTCCTTCTACCATGTAGGTTCCAAGGATGGAACACAGGCTCGAAAGCAGGTGCCTTTCCCCTCTGAGCCAGTTCTCTAGCCCTACAAGTGCATTTTCTACAGAGAAAACCCTTCGCCATTCACCATTCAGCACAAATGATGTAAGTCACACTTCTGTCACTGCTGAAATCAACCGCATATACACAAGCTTTGGCTGGCCCACACCCCAGTCCCACACACTGAGAATCCTCCAAAGTTCACACTGCCTTCATTTTCACAGCCCCAGCAATTCAATTATTTACTTGAGAAAAATGCCAGAGCCATACGGAGGAGGAGAGGCTTCCCTTATGGGTTCCCATCTCTGGGTTGCCTCCCTCCCCAGGGAGGATGACATTCTTTGCCAAATAAGTCTTGATTCAACTTGGAAGCGAGACCGTTTATAAACACCCAGACTTTTGAGTGTTTCCTGGACTCTCGCTGTCCTCAGACCTCCGCTTGAGTTCATTTTCTAGCCCTCTTTCTCCAGGAGTCTCCAGGTCACATTCCAGAGACCTCTCCTCCAACTGACAGCAGGGAATTTGAGACAAAGGGATAAAGCCCTTCTTGTAGCTTTGCCCAGATGGATAGACGTGCCTCTTGCAGCCCGGCCTGGCCACTTTGTCCCGTGCAGTGAAGCTTTCTGCTGCATGCTGTCACACGTATCCAATGCCCATCAATCTCTCTCCTATGGAACAAGTATTTTTTGTTTGTTTGTTTGGTTTGGGGGAGTATTTTTATTTTAAGATTTGCTTTTGAGTTTTAAATTTAAGTCTATGCACTTTATGTGCATGCAGTGTCCAGAGAGACCAGGAGAAGGAGTTGAATACCCGAGAACTGAGGTTTTAGGCATTGGGAGCCACTGAACATGGGTGCTCCGACCTGAGCTTGGGTCATTTTGAAGAATAGTAAGCACTCTTAACAGCTGAGCCATCTTTCCAGCCCCACAACCTTTTGTTTTTAACAGCCACAGAGTCATTCTGCTGCTCTGCCCATAGAAGTTTGTTTTTGTTTTGTTTTGTTTATTCAAGACAGGGTTTCTCTGTAGCTTTGGAGCCTGTCCTGGAACTAGCTCTTGTAGACCAGGCTGGCCTCGAACTCACAGAGATCCGCTTGCCTCTCTCTCCCCAGAGTGCTGGGATTAAGGGCGTGCACCACCCCACCCAGCTGGCTGGTAGAAGTTAACCTTGCTTTTCATCCCTGCCACATCTTCCAGAAACACAGTGGACAGAAAAGCTACTTGAATGACCAGTTGAAACCCATCCCACAGTCCCATCCCATCCTGATTTCCCCAGAGTCACTTCCAGTTTGGAAACCGAGGCCCAGACACCATGGTCTCTCCCAGAGGTGCCAGGCATGGAGGTCTGACCTTCCCCACACATACTTGCTTGCAGACTCAAGGGTACTTTCCCTCCACCACAGCCTGGGCGAGCACAAGACACCGCATTCCCCTCTGAGTTATGGAAGCAGGCCTCCTGGCTCTTCAAATCCTGAATCTTCAAAGTCGCAGCTAACTGACCCGGGGCCATACCTAGCTCCCCATCTCTGGTTCTCACCTGCAGAGTGGTCACGAGTCACACCTCTCAGGGCAGGCTGTACACAAGGAAATGCTTGCTCAGCACAAGGCAGGGCCCCGGCTTCAATGCCGACGGTTGGTGATCAGTATTGTCAATATATTTTTATCAGTTCTCAGAAGCTAGCAGGTGCCACATGGTGGTGACTGGCTGGAACAGGGAGGCCTGAGCTGATTCATCGATGTCCCCTTTACCCCAGGAGACTGATACTCACACCTAGACTCCGGCAGCTAGGGCAAACACTTGACCCCTGAACTCTGTCTCCAGTTGTATTAGTTACTTGTCTTGTGCAACAAGGAACGGTTTATTTGTCCTAGCAGGAGGGTGCAGCCCGTTCCGGTGGGGGAGGTGAGGCGGGAGCTTAAGGCAGCTGGCCGTGTGGCGTCGGCAGTCGGGGAGCGGGGAGATGTGCGCGCTGGTGCTCAGCTTGCCGCCTTCTTATTCAGCCCGGGACCCTTGCCTATGGGATGAAGCAATCCAAGTTTAGGGCCAGCCATCCCACCTGGATTAACCCACGGTCGTGCCCAGAGATGTGTTTCTAAGTCCCATCAAATTGATAAATTAACCATCACACCAGACCCCTTTCTTTACTTCTTGTTTGGAGATAGAAGGAGGGAAATGCTCCTTTGAAAGGATTCCAATGTGTGCATCCTTGAGTAGCACATTTTCTTTTTGTCCTATGTTCAAAGCATTAGTGACACTTTTAGAAGGCTTTTTTTTTTTTTGAAAAAATAAATGGTCTATATAACCTAGCTAGCCTTTAACTCCAGTATAGCAGAGGATGCCCTTGAGTCTCTGATCTTCCTTCCTCCAGCTCTTGAATGCTGGGATTACAGACAAGTGGCACCGCATCTGGTTCATGCCGTCCTGGGGGTGGAACCTCGGCTCTCATACATGCTAGGCAAGCACTCTACCAACCGAGCTATACACCCTTGACCCAAGTAGGCACTTTAAATATTGCTACCGTCTTCGTACTCTGTTTTCCTCGTTTTTTAAAAAAATATGATAAGAACACACAGAATTACTCATTTTACATCTGGGATATAGAACATGTGAAGACCTGCATTTGATCCCCAGCACCACATGCGTGCACACACATACAAACTCTCTCTCTCTCTCTCTCTCTCTCTCTCTCTCTCTCTCTCTCTCTCTCTTCCCCCCCGCCCCCAGTTTAACCATTTGAACCCACGGGAGACCATGGCACTGAAAGCAGTGCCGTGACTGTCGCCATCTTCTCCCCAACACCTGTTCATGACCAGAAGGAAACCCCACAGGCTCCTCCAGCCCTGCCAACTAGAGATCTACTCTCTCCTCACAGATTCACCTCTTGTGGACATTTTTGTATAAATGGAGTCAGGCAATATGTGACCTCCTCTCTGTTAGCATAGTGTTGCTAAGGTGCACCAGCATCATAGCCGGGTCAGCGTGTCACTGCTCTGGATGAAATAGCAGTGTACAGCTAGTGGTGCCATGTTGTTTTATTTTTCTCATTGGTTGACAGAACTGAGACGGCTCTTTCCCCTACACTTTTAGCCATTGGGAATAGCTTGGCTGTGAACACTTAGGGGCAGAATTGTTTTTAATTATCTTTTTTGGTGTAGACCTGGGCATGGAATTACTGACTATATCGTTATCTGCATTTAGCATTTCCTAATTTGGGGACAATTTGGTCCTTCCTCACTGCCTCTGTGATCCCTCTGTGCTGCCTTTGTGGCTCCCAGCTCTTGGTACAACCTTGCTTCTGTACTGGGATGGTTTGTCTCCGCTCTTCCAGCTGTGCTATTTGTAGCAGACATTCTGTCCTCACCGTTTTTGGAGGGCCCACTGTCAGCACCATGCCTGGCACACTGGTAATTCCTATTTCTATGTTTAATTAGTTTGTTCATTCCTTTATGGGTTATCTGGTTCATTTGTTTTAAGACAGGACTTCCGGACTGGCCAGGAACTCCCTAGGTAGCCTAGTCAGGCCTTAAACTTGTGACTCTTCAGCCTCAGCCTTGTGGCTTCCCACCTCAGCCTCCAAAGTGCTGAGATTATAGATATGCACCACCATACCTAGCTCCAGTCCACGTGTAGCAAATGACTGTGTCACCCTATGACATCATCTCCCAGTTGATTTCTGGGTAAATTCTGTTTCATGTAATCTCTCTAGTGAGAAATAAAGACACAGGAAAACTTGGGGCATTAAAAACTTGAGTGGGAAGGAGAGTCCCCTGCACCAGCCATGCCACCAAGAAGGCTGAGTGCTCACTGGGTACCAGCACTTGGAATAAAATCTCCCTGGCACCCTTGCTAGAAAAACTTCCTGCAGAGCAGTGTTGCAAATACACCAGAGAGATCTTCAACTCTTCAGCGGCTCTGAATTAGAACCTGACCCACATGCCAGAGGAGAAACCCTTGCCAAATGTGCACTCGAGGACCCCCCAACATTTCCCCATTCCTTTCATTCTGTCAGCAAGCATTGATTGAGCATCTGCTACATGCTGGGCCCTGCACTCAGTGAAACTCTTAAATGAGTTCTCAACCCAAGGGATGCACGTGTCCTACTTTCATGGAGCACTGAGTTTGATGGATGAGAGGAACATGAACAAATGCTTATTCAAATAGAAGTGGAATGCACTGTGCTCAGTGTGACCAAAAGTGAGGAGCCCCGGGTGCTGCAGGGAGAGAAGTACCAAGGGAGCCTAATCTAGGTTGGAATCAGGGAGGACCTTGCTGGGGATGGATGTTCCAGGCTGAGCCTAACGGTGAAAGGGAGTCTCCGTTGAGTGGGAGGGTAGTGTGTGAAAGGAGAAGGCAGAGGACTTGGGTGAAGATCTGAGAATGCCCGGTGTCTCAAGTAGCTGAGTTGAGGGTGGCAAGGGGCAGGCCGTGAGCTGAGGCTGGGAGGCTCATGGAGGGCTAAGGTTGGAGTCAGATCGTATGGGGCCTTGGAGAGTATTTTAGGGTCTTGCCATTTATTCAAAAAACTGTGGGAAACCCTGCTCATTTTTATGTGTGTTCCCACGAAGAGTTAATAAAGCGGCTGGTAGTTTCCCATGGATGGAGTTCCCAAGATGGCACCCACCTGATGCATTTACCCATGGGGGAGTCCACTCCAACCTTCCTACCCAGGATTAAACTATGATACCAACAGAATGCAGTAGTGATGATTATATGCCACAATATGTTAGGTCATGAAAGACTCCCATTTTTACTTCTTTTGAGTCATGCACTGTGGGTTTGAGTGACCTCAAACTCGCAGAGATCCACCTGCCTATGCCCCCGCCCCCCCCCCAGTGCTGGGATTAAAGTTGTGTGCCACCACCACCTGGCTCTGAATCTACTTCCTAACTGCTGGGATTATAGAAATGCACCACCCTGCTGCGCTTATTTGATGCTGGGGGGTCAAACCCACAGTTTCCTGAATACTAGGCAAGCACTGTAGCAACTGAATGACATTTCCAGCTCCTAACCTTTGCTCTTTATATAAAAATCATGAGATAAATTAACTAGATTGATTTAATTGTTTCATATTATGTTGTGTATTAGCCAGGGTTCTCTAGAGTAACAGAATTTACAGAATGAATCTTTAAATATAAAGAGAAAGGAGGGGGGCTGGAGAGATGGCTCAGAGGTTAAGAGCACTGCCTGCTCTTCCAAAGGTCCTGAGTTCAATTACCAGCAACCACATGGTGGCTCACAACCATCTGTAATGGGGTCTGGTGCCCTCTTCTGGCCTGCAGGCATACACACAGACAGAATATTATATACATAATAAATAAATAAATATTTAAAAAAATAAAGAGAAAAGAGAATTAGTTATTAGAATTAGTTACAGGCTGCAGTCCAGCCAATCCAACAATGGCTGGCTATGAACAGAAAGTGCAAGAATTCAGTTGTTGACAGAAGTTTCTGTCCTGCTCAGTCCTGCAGCCATTTGGTCCCAAATAAACACACAGAGGCTTATGTTGGTTATATTATGTAGTCATATATGTTATATGTAGTTATGTTATGTAGTCATACATGTTATATGTAGTTATGTCATGTAGTCATACATGTTATATGTGGTTATGTTATGTAGTCATGCATGTTATATGTGGCTATGTTATGTAGTCATGCATGTTATATGTGGCTATGTTATGTAGTCATGCATGTTATATGTGGCTATGTTATGTAGTCATGCATGTTATATGTGGTTATGTTATGTAGTCATACATGTTATGTGTGGTTATGTTATGTAGTCATACATGTTATGTGTGGTTATGTTATGTAGTCATACATGTTATGTGTGGTCATGTTATGTAGTCATACATGTTATATGTGGTTATGTTATGTAGTCATACATGTTATATGTGGTTATGTTATATAGTCATGCCTGTTATATGTGGCTATGTTATGTAGTCATGCATGTTATGTGTGGTTATGTTATGTAGTCATACATGTTATGTGTGGTTATGTTATGTAGTCATACATGTTATGTGTGGTTATGTTATGTAGTCATGCATGTTATGTGTGGTTATGTTATGTAGTCATGCATGTTATATGTGGTTATGTTATGTAGTCATACATGTTATATGTAGTTATGTTATGTAGTCATACATGTTATATGTAGTTATTTTATATAGTCATACATGTTATATGTAGTTATATTATGTGGTCATACATGTTATATGTAGTTATATTATGTAGTCATACATGTTATATGTAGTTATATTATGTAGTTTTATATGTTATATGTAGTTATACTGTTCAGCCTATTGCTCAGGATTAGGCTCTTAACTAGCTCTTTCGACTAAAATTCACCCATAATTCTTGTCTATGTTTAGCACCTGGCTTGGTACCTTTTGTCAGTAAGGCAGTCTCATCTTGCTCCCTCTGCTTCTGGATGATGACTGTGTCTCTACCTTTCCTCTTCCAAGAATTCTCTTAGTCTGGTTACCCTGCCTATACTTCCTGCCTGGCAACCGGCCAATCAGCGTTTTATTAAACCAGTATGAGTGACAAATCTTTACAGAGTACAAGAGCATTATCTCACAGCATTCCCCCCTTTTTTGTTTCAGAACAAAACCCTGAATCTAATATCCTTTGTTTAGCTTTTTTCTTGACTACTATCCATAACAACTTGTAAACAATATGCTAAACAAAGACAAACATACATAATCCATTTTTGGGGAATGTAGGCATAGTTTTCTAGGCTACTTCCTGCTGATTGGGGTGCTGATAATCTTATGGGGACACACAAAAAAATTAGGATTATGATCAAGTCCTGACTAGAGTGTTCTATGAGCCTGGAGTGTTATCAGCCGTTGCTCCTTCCTCAGCAGTCAAACAATTCAAAGACAACACAATAACATACAATATCCAGATTCTCTGTGTATTTTCCATCTTTATGTGGCTTTTTTAACCTAATTTTTTTATTTTTATTTTTTTATTTTTGGTTTTCTGAGACAGGGTTTTCTTCCTTCCTTCCTTCCTTCCTTTCTTTTTTTGGTTTTTGAGACAGGGTTTCTCTGTAGGTTTGGAGCCTGTCTTGGCATTTACTCTGTAGACTGGGCTGGCCTTGAACTCACAGAGATCTACCTGCCTCTGCCTCCCAAGTACTGGGATTAAAGGCATGCACCACCACTACCCAGCAGAGATAGGATTTCTTTACGTATCTTAGCTGTCCTGGAACTCACTCTGTAGACAGGCTGGCCTCGAACTCTCAGAGATCTGCTTGCCTCTGCCTCCCAAGTGCTGGGATTAAAGGTGTGTGCCACCACCACCCAGCTATTATATTTCTTTCTTTCTTTTTTGGGGGGGTGGTTCGAGACAGAGTTTCTCTATAACTTTGGAGCCTTCCTGAAACTATCTTTTGTAGACCAGGCTGGCCTTGAACTCACAGAGATCCACCCACCTCTGCCTCCCGAGTGCTGGGATTAAAGGCGTGCACCACCACCGCCTGGCTATATTTCTTTTTCTAAGGACTTTTTCTATCCTTTTTCTTTGCTTTCAGTAGTTGCTCAGTCATGGTATGGTAGCACATGCCTTTAATCCCAGCATTCAGGAGGCAGAGGCAGGTGGTTCTCTGTGAGTTCAAGCCAGCCCAGTCTACATAGGGAGTTTCAGGACAGTCAGAGCCACATAGTAAGGCTGTCTTGAAAAAAAAAATACATACATAAAATTCCTCTTTGGTCCCTGAGTCTCTTCAGACACTGAAAAGGCCCTTTCGACGGCTTTTTAGGTCCTCTGCCCCCGCCCAATCTCACACTGACCTCCCCTGATTATCTTTTGTTGAGTTTTTGCCACTCTCCTCAGCTGTGTCTTTGCTGTCCCTATTACTACCAGCAGGTGGCAGCAGAGGTCCAGGAGGGTCTTAGAGGGAGGCTTCTAACCAATTCCTTGACAGGTCGGTATTTGTAATTTATTATGGCTATTATTTTATGTGCGGGTGTTTTGCTTGCATAATTGTTGGTCTGTGCACGACGTGTGTTCATGGTAGCTTCAGAGGCCAGAAGATGGAGTTGGATCCAATAGGTGGGTATTTGTAAAGTGTGTGTGTGTGTGTGTGTGTGTGTGTGTGTGTGTGTGTGTGTGTGTCCCAAGGGTTGCTGAGACTGGCCTCAAAGTTACCTTGTAGCCTTGGCAGCTTTTGAACTTGTGATTTCCTTATTCAGCCTCGCTAGAAGCTGGAACTCCAGGTATATGTATCAATAGGCCTAACTTCTTTTCTTCCTTCCTTTTTCTCTCCCTTCCTCTGTCCCCCCTTCTCTCTCTCTCTCTCTCTCTCTCTCTCTCTCTCTCTCTCTCTCTCCATCTTTTCTTTCTTTTGTTCATTCTGGCACAGAGTTTCATTTTGCTGTCCACACCATTCTCAGACTTTTGGTTCATCCTCTGGGTAGCTGGGTTCCGCACATGTACTACCACAGCTAACATTTTAAGTTCTCATTTAATAGGTTACAAGACAAATTGCACCCATTTTAATTCACATTCTTTCACTTGCTTAGGATCTAGATTCTGGCATTTCAGTATGATGCCATGGGCAGAGCTCAGAATTGAAAATAGGTCATTGTGAGGCACCGCAGTACATGTCTGTTGAAAGCAAATATTCTTGGTATCACAAAAAGAAACACGTGAACCAAGCGAAAGTAACTCAGCAAGGCGACTTTTCTAAGAAGGGTACCGCGTGACAGAAACCAGGCTAGGCAGCACACCGAGGCAGGAAGTGCGCTTAGCTTTATTCCAGTGCAGCTGATAACTGCTTCTTCCCCTCCCTGACTGGGTCTGACCTCACGGTCTTTTGTGATTGGCTAGTTTTAATAGAATTGGCAGCCAGGCTTGGTGGTGGAGGCTTTTCATTCCAGCAGGGGTGGGAAGATCTCTGTGACTTCAAGGACAGTTTGCTCTACATATTGGGCTCTAGGACTGTGGAGGAAAGAAGAGGGGGAAGAGAAGCGGGGAGGAGGAGAGGAGAGAGAGGAAGGGGAGGGAGGAGGAGAAGAACTGACACAGGAAATGGAGGAAATGTGGAAAGAGCTGACCACTCCAGGCCTCTAAGTTCATTAAACATTTCATAGATTTTTGCAGGGTTTCTGACTTTTTATTTTATTTAGTTATTTATTGTGTGTTTGGTTTCGGTTGGGGAGGTTCAAAGACTCGAATTCCTTTGCATAAAAGTTTTATGTGGTGGGGTAGCCACCTTTGATGGGGGGAAAAAGCCATTTGTGGAGATTTATGTGATCCCATCATTCCATCATCCAGAAAGTTGAGGTTGGAGGATCAAGAGCTAAGGCCAACCTGGGTCATATAGAGACTGTCCAAGAAAGTAAAATAACTGGGCATGGTGATATACCCCTTTAATTCCAGCACTTTGGGAAGCAGGTGGATTTCTGTGAATTCAGAGCCAGCCTGATTTACATAGTAAGACCCTGTCTCAAAAGCAAAGGGGCAGTGAATCAATAAATAAAATAAAAAGTCAGAAGCCCTACAAAGGTCTCACCTGGCACCCAGCTCCCCCTTGAGCACTAGCTTTAGAGTTCAAGCCTTTCTGAGGGTCAAGGGTGAAGCATTCTGGGTATTCAGAGTAAAGAAGGAGGAGGCAGCCAGCCTTTGGATCAGGCTGAAATTGGGCCCACCTATTTTTTTTTTTTACATTTGTCGTTACAATCTAGGGAGGCAGAATCCTATTTTACACATGTAGCGGGGTACTGGTGAAACTCACCTTTAATCCCAGCACTAGAGAGGCAAAGGCAGACAGATCTCTGAGTCTGAGGCCAGCCTGGTCTACAGAGCAAATTCCAGGACAGCCTAGGCTACACGGAGAAACTCTGTCTCGAAAAACAAAACCCTTGTTGAGATTACTCAGTAGTTAAGAGCACTGGCTGCTCTTCCAGAGGCCCTGAGTTCAATTCCCAGCAACCACAAGGTGGCTCACAACCATCTATGGTAGGATCTGATGCCCTCTTCTGACCTGCAGGCATACATGCAGGCAGAACACTGTACACGTAATAAGTAAATAAAATCTT
>PVIU01029799.1:0-17019 GCA_004026605.1 Ondatra zibethicus | reverse complement strand
TTGAGATAGAGGAAGGGTGGATATGGGAGCAGGGAAGAAGATACCTTAATTAAGGGAGCCATTTTAGGGTTGGCAAGAGACTTGGCTCTAGAGTGGTTTCCAGGTGTCCACGGGGATGTCCCCAGCTAGGTACTTGTGCAGCAGAGGAGAGGGTGCCTGAACTGGCCTTGTCCCGTAGTCAAATTGATGAATATCTTGAATATCACCATAGAACCTTCATCCAGCGATGGATGGAGATAGAGAGAGAGCCACATGGGAGTACTGGACTGACCTCCCAAGATCCAGTTGAAGAGGAGAAGGAGGGAGAAGATGAGCAAGGAAGTCAGGACTGCGAGGGGTTGGTCCACCCACTGTGACAGTGTGACTGATATAATGGGAGCTCACCAAGGCCAGCTGGACTGGGACTGAACAAGCATGTGATCAAACCGGACTCACTGAATGTGGTTGACAATGGGGGCTGACTGAGAAGCCAATTATAATGGCACTGAGATTTGATGCTACTGCATGTACTGGCTTTATGAGATCCTAGTCTGTTTGGATGCATACCTTCCTAGGCCTGGATGGAGTGGGGAGGGCCTTGGACTTCCCACAGTGCAGGGTTCCCTGCCCTCTCTTAGGACTGGAGGGGGAGGGGAGGGTGATTGGGGGAGCGGGAGGGAAATGGGAGGAGGGGAGGAGGTGGAAATTTTGAATGGTATTATTTATAAAGGAATAAAAAAGATGAAAAAAATAAAAACAAAAAAAATATGTTATGTATTCACCTGCATGTAGTTGTATACATATTATGTGCATGTCCTGTGCCCATAGAGGTCAGAAGAGGATGCAATATCTCGCGGAACTGGAGTTACAAATGGCTATGAGCCACCATATGGTTGCTGGAAACTGAACGTTGGTCCTCTGCAAGACCCACAAGTGCTCTTAACCACTGAGCCATCTCTCATGGCACTCTTCTTTTTTTTCTGGGTGGGGGTTCGAGACAGGGTTTCTCTGTAGCTTTGGAGCCTGTCCTGGAACTAGCTCTTGTAGACCAGGCTGGCCTCGAACTCACAGAGATCCGCCTGCCTCTGCCTCCTGAATGCTGGGATTAAAGGCTTGTGCCACCACCGCCCGGCAAGGCACTCTTGACTCTATTTTTATTAAGAGTGACTCTGGTTCATGATCTGGATTATAACCTATTGCATTAGCTTAAACATAAATAGAAAAGATTCTCTATGTTACTTATAAATCAAACCTGAGATTGTGGCTTATATATGATATAGCTGTCCACTCAGACAAAAATGAAGGTGAAGTTTACCACAACACCAAATATAACAATTATACAATCACGATTGTACATTTTACTCAAAATATTTCTTTACAATGTTGAGGCTATAATTCAGTTGGTAGAATGTTGCCCGACCATGTAGGAAATCCTGGGTTTGATCTCCAGTGGCACATGAAATTGGTATGGTGGCACGTGCACTCAGGAGGTAAAGGCAGAAGGATCAGAACTTCAAGTTCATCAGCTTCATAGTTAGTATGTACCAAGAAAGCCTATGATTCATGAGACCCTACCTTAAAATAAAACAAAAATAGTTCCTCAGAAGAACTGGAAAAACAACAATTCTGAGTAGCCCTTACCTAGTTGCCCCATGAGAACATTTTTTATAACTACTGTGTTGATACAATAATGCTAATTCAAATAATAATCTGCTTGGATTTCACTTTTTCTGCATGTTTTGTGGGAGCGGGGCATGGGATGCAGGATATAGTCCTGTGAATTTTTTCCTACTTGCTTAGACTCGTGTAACAATCATCACAGAAAAGTAAAGAATAATCTATTTTAAGCATTTATGGAATTCCAGTTATACACTAGACACTACTAGTGTTATATTCATTTCAATTATCAACTCAATTGGATTAAGAACTGCCTGATGGTAATGGGGAGATAGATCACTGGTAAAGTGCTTACTGCAAGAATAAGTATGTGAGTTGAGATCCCAACACCCGTGCACCTGTCCAACATGGTGGTGTTCATTTGTAGCCCTAAGACTGGGCAGGGATAGGGGTGTCGGGAAAGACAGAAAGATCCCTGGGGATTGCTTGCTAGCTAGGAGAGCCAAATTGGTGAGTTTCAGGTTCAGTTGGAGACCCTACCTCAAAAAGTAAGGTAAAGACTGAGAAACACTCCCTAAATCAAGTTCTCGACAACACACATACATGCATAGGCACACCAACATGTACATAGAAGACCACACACACACACATACATACACACACACACACACACACACAAACACCCATGGTATTTATGAGCCACAGCTTTAGATATGTCTGTGAGGGCAATTCCAGTGAGGATTAGCTGAAGAATGAGACCCTAAGTACAGGTTGCCCCACCCCATGTGCTAGTGTCCCAAACGGAATAAAATTTGGGGAGAAAAAAATCCAGATGAGTTCACTGCAGAGGCAATGTGACCATCTGCTTCAGGCTCCTGCTGCTATGCCTTCCTTGCCAAGATGAACTGTTTCCTCTCAAACTGTAAGTCAAAAATAGATGCTTCCTTCTTTAAGCTGCTTTTGTCACATATTGGGTAGAGCAATGAGAGAAGTAACTGCTACAACAAGGGCATCTCCACGTGAAAAGCTCTCGAAGTAAGTTTATTATCTTCACTTGGGGACCAGAAGGCTTAAATAAAGGGGATACAGCACACACTTCCTCTTTGTCTGCTCGTTTATTACTATATATGAGACTAAGGGGTATTCTTGTCTAGTAATAATAATTTCAATATGAAGGATTACATTTTTAAATCTTAATGTTGGGTGTTTATCAAAGCTTAACTCTTCAATTTGAAATTATATAGAAATAATCCACAATATCTAATTTTTAAAAATTTATTTATTTTATATTATGTATGTGAGGTTTCTTTTCCTGCTCAATGAGACCAGAAGAGGGTGTTGGATCCCCAAGTACTGGAGTTACAGACAGTTGTGAGCTGAATGCTTGGCACCAAACCTGGATTTTCCTTGAGATTAGCAAGTGTTCATACCCACTGTAGCGCCATCTCTCTAGCCTCTCACTATGTTTTTGAAGTGTAAGTAAGTATTAAGTAAAGCCAGTTGTTTTTTTAATAGAGAAGTTAATGAGTAGATTAATAAAACCCAACAACAACAAAACCAATAAGGGTCTATGCTGCAACTCCCAGTTGGCAAAGCCTCAGTTCTGTCTGCTGGTCCTCAAAACTGCCACTCTATTTCCGTTCTCATTCTTTCCCCTCCTACACTCAGACTGTAACAGTTTTATCCTCTGAGGAGTATTTCTAAAAATAAAATCAGAAAGACATCAAGGTCTCTATCTTTGATTTCTAAATGTTATTTTTAACCTCTTTATTTTAAACATCACTCCCTACTAGGAAAAACTCTGTCCGCTGCACCACCTGGAGATCCCATGCAGCTAGAAAGGATTTTATATTTGAGCATCTTTTCATGTGCCCCTCCCCTCAGTCACCACTGGAGACCCCACAAAGGAAACATGGGAGCATTCAGTGGGGCACAGTCCTGAATGTTGAGGCATTGCTTCTTGTCTCCTTATTTACCTTTTAGCAAATATCAAACCAAGACTGATCTAAACATTCAGCATTCATTTATAAGTCACTCTTTCATTTTGCCCTCATCTCTTCAGTCTCTCCCCACTTCCTTCTCTTTCTGACTTCCTGTGTTGGAATCACTGAAGACCTTCTTTGGTCTTTCTCATAAAACAGTGATTTGTTTTTTCAACAGAGGGTAATTTCACTGCAGGGGACACCTGACAATATTGGAGACCTTTTTGGTCATTACAATTAGAGGAAGACAATACTGGCTTCTAGTGGGTAGAGATAAAGACCACTGCTAAATACTCTAAATTGCATTCTCCACAATAAAGAATTATACCTCCCCAAATGGCAATAATGCTAAAATTAGGAAATCTTGGCCTTAAAGGTTTTATTCAACTCATGGCATACAAAGATTCAGAGTATGTTCTCATGAGTCCTAAACTGGATTCTGTAGTATAGTCTTCTCTCCCAATTTCACATTCCTCTACTTAGGTATATTAGATGTTTCGAACTTTACCTGTCACAATTCAACTCTTCACATTATCCATAAGCCAGTCACCATAATCCATAAATCAGTCTCTAGTCTATGACCGATAATACCATCCAATTAGCACTATTTCTCTCTGTATCCATGTTCATGTGTATGTGTGCATGTGCACATGTGTTCCATATATGTTGAGGCTACATGTTGATATTGGATGTCTTCTTCAATCACTCTCCATCTTATTATCTTTTTTTGAGACAAGTTCTCTCACTAAACATGGAGCACACTCATTTGATTAAGTTGACTCTTCCTGGAGCCTCAAAGATCTACCTGTGTGCTGGCTAGTATATGTGAACTTGACACAGCTAGAGTATCTGAAAAGAGGAAATCTCAGTTGAAAAATATACCTCTATAAGATTCAGCTGCAAGGCATTTTCTCAATTAGTGATTGATGGGGAAGGACCCAGCCCATAGTTTGTGGTACCATCTCTGGGCTGGTGGTCCTGAGTTCTATAGGAAAGCCGGCTGAGCAAGCCAGTAAGCAGCACTTTCCATAGCCTCTGCCTCAGCTCCTGCCTCTAGTTTCTTCCCCTGATAGAGTTTCTGCCCTCACGGCATTTAATGATGAACTGTTATATGGAACTGTGAGTGAAATAAACCTTTTCCTCCCAAAGTTGCTTTTGGTCATGGGGTTTCATCACAGCAATAGCAACCCTAACTAGGACGACTTGTTTCCACTTCCCCAGCATGGACATTTCAGGATGCTGGGGATCAGAACTCAGGTTTTCATGCTTGTATGGCAAGCACCACAGAGAGTGAACCATCTCCCTAGCCCCCAGTGAGCATCTTAGATTTACATTTCAGTTTTATGGAAGCTATATCATTGAAATGTTATAATGATTAGAATTAAACAATAGTGGAACTGTTAGAAACTCCATCTGGGAAGCAATGGAGTTCATAGTATAAGAATAAATTTCGTCATTAACTCTGACCTGAGATAGCCCCAGCATGAGAACTCTGAGCTCATGCTGATTCTTGGACAGCAACTTTCCTACAGATGTCATGGCTCCCTTGAGTGAAACCTGTATCACAGTTGCCTTCAGCTCACAGTTTTCCTAAGTTGCTATAAGAAAGGCAGTTTTAGACAGTGCTGGTAGCAGCAAACTATAGCCTGTGGGTCAAACATGAGCTGTCATTTGTTTACATATGCCTTATTAACAGAATGACTTAGCAATTTCTAAATAATTGGTGGGAAGCAAATAATTCATGACTCATGGAAATTATAATCAATCTGGCCTTCAGTATCTGTAAATTAAATTGCATCACCAAAAGTCACATTCATTTGTCCAGGTATTGTCTTGCCCTGCCCTAGACAACAGCAGACCCCTTCAGTAGTTGTTGCATACACACTTTGAGGCTGAAAGAAAAGGAACTGAAGTCTGGAGAGATGGCTTGGCTTGGTGATTAAGAGCACTTGACTGCTCTTACAGAGAATCCAGGTCCTGTTCTTAGTAGCCATGTAGTAGCTCACAGTTGTCCATAACTCCAGTTCCAGGGAATCCAATCCTTCTTCTGACTTTTGAGGATACCGGGCATGCATGAGGTGCGCATACATGCACACAGACAAAGCACTCATACACAGAAAATAATAATAAATATTAAAGGAAAGAAAAGGACTCGGGAGACATGTGATAGGTTTGTAACTTAGCATCTCGAAAACAGGGGCAGGAGGATTGTGAGTTCCTGATCATTCAGGGCTACATAACGAGATCCTGTCTCGAAAAAGATAAAAGGAGCTAGTGATGTTGCTCGGTTAGTGGAATGCTTGTCTAGCATGCAGGAAACCCAGGTTCAGTCGCTAGTACCACATAAATTGGGTGTGGCAGTACACTCCTGTAATTGCAGAGGCGGGGGAGAGGAATGCTCAGGACAGCCTTGAGTACATAGTTAGGTCAAAGATAGACTTGGATATAT
Organism: Ondatra zibethicus; assembly: GCA_004026605.1. NCBI lineage: Eukaryota > Metazoa > Chordata > Mammalia > Rodentia > Cricetidae > Ondatra > Ondatra zibethicus. The sequence continues at coordinate 10,992 of PVIU01029799.1, read as the reverse complement.
GAGACCCTGCATTAAAAAGAAAGGAAATGAAAAAGGAAAGAAAAAGGACTATAGATATATTCAGAGGTAGAGAATATACTTATTATGTGCAAAGATCCAGATTCAACCCCCAGCACCCAAATCATCACCAATCTCATCAAAAGAAAAGGAATACAGAAAAACAGATTTAAGTGTTCTTTCAGTTAGCAGTATGGTCTTTGAGTGTGATCCCACTTCCGTAAGCTTCTAGTTAAACGGAAGTGATAGTATTTTCCTGGAAAAAAATGTTAGACAGACAAGAAGAAAGCCAATAAATGTCTATGCTATAGCAGGAACTCAGTACCCCTTAGCACCAATAGTGCAACAATACCTATTACTAGAGCAAGCTTCGGTATGCTTTAAGAGTGTCTATGTGCAGTGGCCCTTTCTTTATTTAAAATGACTATCTAGTCCATTTTGGCTATTAGTGTGGTGATGATTGAACACTTTTCCCTCACATTATGGGTAGAAAAAAATAGGAGAGCGGTTAGTATCTTTATAATTCACATGTCATCCCACCTAATCATGAATTTCCCCTAGTAAGTAGTTTCCTGCAAAACTATCCCTACAGTGACACAGGTGACAGACAATATCTGAAGTGGGAAACAGTCATGATCAACCTGATCTTCTGCTCAACTGTCCGGTATCAAGAATGTCAGAAAATAAATTTTGTTAACAGGAAGTGGGTGGGGAGTGAACATGATGGTGGCATGCTAACAGCCCAAGCTACCAGATCCCCTGTCTTTCAGAATCCCTGGAGGGTACTCACAGTGTTCAAAGAGGCAGAGGCCAAAGTTTTGATGTTTGATTGGCCTCTCCCAAATTTCAAAGGTTAGGAAATAAGGGCATAAGGGCATGCCTCACACTTACCTTACCTGTGCTTTTCTTCAGGACCTTGACCTCAGCCCTGGCCACCAACTCCAATCCTTCAAGAGATTCTGCCATCCCTAGTGGATCCTCAGACTCAGGCTTGCCTTCTGTCTTACAGCTCATTCCTGGAGTGGAAAAGAGGTCAACTTTAGCTCTTTTTCTTGGTATGACCCCATCCTTTCCTCCGCTTGCATTCAACCATTTTCTCTTGATCTTTAAAGCAAATTGTGCTGTGCAAAGAGTCACCCCCAGCCACTTTAGGTTTCCTTTTCCCTCTGAATTCCCCTTTCTGAGGCACTTTCTGGGATGGTCCACATCCATCACGAGTGACAAGGCACAAGGCGTCATCCTGCTAATTAACATATGGCCTAATTACGGCTGTGTTACATTTTAGAAGACAGAATTAAAGTCTGAAGTGACCTAAGTAATTAGGAAAGGATAGACAGAAAGAAATGGAAGCAGCAGCAATAAGGTTGAGACGGGCAATGACCTAGCCATGACAGGTGAATCTGGAAAGGACCGAAGACAGCTGAAAAACAGCTGGCTGAGACTCAGGTGCTTAGATACATAGGGGCTGGATATAGGCTTCCACAAGCTATTTGTTTGTTTGGTCAGTTGGCTTTTGTTTTTATTTATTTATTTATTTGAATCATCAAATGTAAAGCAAGATGGGTTTTGTGTGTGTGTGTGTGTGAGGTAGCATTTAGTAAGAGAAGAGATGACTCAGAAAAATTCACACTCATAAAGTGGAATTTTCACATAGGGCCTCATAAAAGAGAGGGAAGGACCAGGGCTGACAGTAGAACGGACTTGCCGACCCATGTAGTGAGTGGTAGGACCAGGACCAGGGCAGACAAGGGCATGAGGTGGATACCAATCTTGGGTCAAGAATGTGAGCACAGGTCTTTGATCTGTCAAAAGACCTGGGAACACTGACAAGAAGTGAGAGCAAGAGGGAAGAAACAGAAGGCAGAGGAAAGTTTGTCACAGAACAAGTTAGCACTAAGGGTTATTTCAGCTCAATCCAGCTGGGGACCTAGGGAGACAGAGTAGATCATGTCTTGACAATCTTTGTCCTTAGAAAGCTTCCCTGTACATACCTTCATCATTGTAGGGCAGCCAGTTTCTGTCACCCAACTCATTCCTGTCACCATAAAGATCAGCCAGTAGTGACACAGAAATGAACATAGCTGTGCTCCAATCAAATGCTTACAAAACCAGGCAAACTGTACAAGGCCTAGGAGTTGTCAACTATTCCTATAGAATAGTTTTTCAATCTCCTGCTGAGAAGAGCCTACTTATTTTTTAGTTAGTTAATTAGTTATCATTTATTTATTGTTTGAGGCTGGCCTCAAACTTACTATGTAGCTGAGAAGATTCTTTAACTTCTCATCTTCCCGCCCTAACTGGTGGTCAATTGTTCAAAATTGCGAACTTCTGGGGGCACATTCGTTCAAATCAGCCCAGCCCCTCTACCTCACGAGTGCTGGAATTACAGGTGTGTATCTCCATACCTGGTTTTACATGGTGCAAGGGATGGAACCCAGGACTTTGTGTGTTCTAGACAAGCATTCTACCAGCTGAGCTATAGCCACAGTCCTAGGAAAAAAAAAACAAAACAGTTTTTCAAAATTGTCCTGGGACTTGGGAGCTGTGGTTCTGGGCAGCTGATTTGTCCCTTAGGGGTTGTGTCTCCATCTTATCCAACCAATGCCCAATCTCCATATTTCCTTGGCCACCTTCAGGATGGCTCCATGGCCCATGACTGGAAGAAGCAGAGGGCTGAAGCTGGCCCAGTCGTTATAAAGAAAAAAAACAAGAGAGAGAGAGAGAGAGAGAGAGAGAGAGAGAGAGAGAGGGAGGGAGGGAGGGGGAGAAAGAGAGAAACATGGTGGAACCAGGAAGAACTAGCAGGCATGACCATGGTCACTGCACACACCAGGACCTGACACATCTATGAGTACCACGCAGCTGCCCTGAGCCAGGTGCTTCAGCTGGAGCCCCCAGAGCTGTGGGTGCAGGAGTCAGGGAGGGGCAGCTTTGAGGTGATGCTCAAATGCACCCCAATGTCAGCAATACTGAACCTGGGACTGATGTTAAGAAGGGCCTTCCATGAAAACTCATTTTTTTTAAGGAGTTTGGTCAGGAGTCCCCATGCAGAACTTTTGGTCCCTGGAGACATTGGGGCATTTGTGGTGGCATATGGCCAAACATAAGCTATGTACCTGCAGCCATGGTTTCCTCCTCACCAGAAATAAGGGCTCAGTTGTGAGCCAACATCTAGTAAAGCATTGCAAAAGTACTTGAATTCTTTTAATAAAATTTGAAAAAGTTTTTAAAAATGTCCTCAGGGCTGGAGAGATCGTTCAGTGTGCAAGAGCACTTGCTGATCTTCCAAAGGGACCAAATTAAGTTCCCAGCATCTTCCTCCAGCAGTTCACAATCACCTATAACTGAAACTCCATATCTTCTAGCCTACAAGGAATGGCATCTGTACTCATGTGACATCACTCACACAGCCATATTTACATATACATAAAGATAAATCTTTTTAAAAGTATCAAATTCACCTAAAATAAGACTTTGTCAATATAGCAAATGTCAAGTAGAAGAAAAATGACAAGCAAAACACTGATACACTGCTGGAGAGTGGACTTGGGGTTTCAGAACCCTGGCAGCTCCTCCAGAGGACCCAGATTAAATATCCAGCACTCATATGGTGGCTCACAACCATCATTAACTCCAATTCCTATTTGGGCCTCCATAGACACCATCACACACATGGTCTACAGGCATACAATCAGGCAAAACACCAGTATAATAAAATAAATAAAAATGCCCACAGAAGTAGAGAAAAGGAAATCTTGCACACTGCAGTGGCAATGTAACTATGGCCATTATGGACAACATTATGAATTTTTTTTAGAACAAAGCAAAACCTAAGCGTGAAACTAGCAAGCTACATATGGAGGCTCACACATGTACTCTTGGTACTTGAAAGGCTGAAGAAGGACCACTACCACAAGTAGAGGTCAGCGTGGGCTACATAACGAGTTGCAGGTGGCCAGTCTCAGCTACAGACTGAGATCCGTTCTCAAGAGAGGAGGGAAGTGGTAAGGGAAAGAGAGAGGAAGAAAGGAAGACAGTCATTACTGGCCACACAGACACATAAAATGAAATTTGTACTTGGAAGGCACATCGGTATGCCCATGGTTTTTTTTTTTTCAGCACTGTTCACACTAGGCAAGAAGTGGAAACAACCTAAATGTCCATCAGCTGATGAATAGATCAAGAGAACACCATTCAACCACAAAAAAATGATAACCTCTACAACAGCATGGATGGAAGCGGGGTTCATTCTGCTAAGGGAAATAAGCCAGACACAGAACTCTAAACGCTAAATTATCTCACTCATATAGAGAATGTAATGCAGTCAGTCTCATAGAAGTTGAGAATAGAGTGGTCCTTACCAGTGGCTGGAAAGAATGAGGAAGAAATGGAATTGGTAAATAGGTACTAAGTTGAAGTTAGATGGGAGCGAGATGCTCTGGTGTTTCGGTTTTTCCATTATTGGTTTGTTTCCTCTGTTGGGAACCAAGTACAGAGCCTCATATATACTAGACAGATAGTTAAGCAAAGCTGCACTCCCAGCCCAATTATAGTATATTCTATTCCACAGCAACATGAATATATACTGATAATAAGACTGGATTTTTCTTTTCTTTATTTTTTTATTTTTATTTTTATTTTTGCTATATTCTTCAAAAAACTACAAGAAAGGATTTTGAGTATTTGTATTACAAAGAAATCATGGATGCTTTAGGCGGTGAATATGCTTACCATGAAGTTAACATTACACAGTACATATATCAACACACCACATGGTATCCCATAAATGAAAATGTTTTATGTGCCAGTTGACAAAAGGACATATGAAATAAGAATCTTCTTAAAATTATTAGATCAAAAGACACTAAATCATTCAATTCAATTGTTAGAAGGTTCTAAACACCATCTCTGGAATTCTCCACATAAAACATGTCAGATGGATTGAGACCTTGACCCCACTCATCTATCCTCACTAATCAAAGCTCTAGGTTCCCCTTACCAGTTGAGAAGGCTAGGGCATTTAGCCCATAACACCCACCCATCACTGTCAACGGTATTTCTAGGGATGTTGACTCCTGGTTCTCGGGTCTTTCTAGAGCTTGGGCCAAATCAACATCTGCAGTTTGAGAGGGATGTGAGAGTGTTCATGGGAGGAGGTTGTGGGCTCTTCTGGAAGGAGGGGCCAGGCATGAATAAGAAAGTCAGAGCAGAGGCACTGCGCATAAAGCATTGGAGATTTCACTCCGGAGTCATAATCTGGGGGCAAGGAAGTAGTTATCAAAGTCTTCACTCCATTGTTTAATTTCTACATTTTTAAAATATGATGCTGTATTTCCTCATTTCTTTATTTCAAAAATGACCACGATTTGAGCCTCCCCTCACCCAGCTGAGGACCTACTGACAGTTGATGGCTGCTAAGGGAGGAAGAGCCAGTTTTCTTTTCTTTTTTTTTTTTCAAAATAAATATGGAATGCTCCACACATTTGCATGTCATCCTTGCACAGGGTCCATGCCATGCTAATCTTCTCGGGATCACTCCATTTTTAGTATGTGTGCTGAGGGTTCAAGCATGAGTCAGTTTCCCTAAGGATGCAGTCACTTAATAGGTTGACCATGCACCAGTGGATGCCCTATACCCAACCACATATGAGCAGCACTGATTGGACTCAGTTGGTTATTTAAAATGAAAAGGAAAAGAAAAAGAGAGCATGAAGTTAGGAGGGATATGTGTTGGGGGAGGACACGGGAGGAGCTGGGGGTGAGTGGGGAATGAATATGAAGAAAATACATCATATGCATGTATGAAACTCTCAAAGAATAAATAAAAGACGTCATGTTAAAATGAACATAACACTGCTGCATCCAGCACTTGAGCACTATTATACCCTAGGCTTAATAGAACATATATCAAGAATAGCATGGCTTTACTTTTAAAGAGTTTATGGCTTAATGAGTGTAGAATAATATAATAATGAGATGGACAGTGGCATTCATTTTTTTATACTAAGTGGAAGCGATCTTGCTAGATTCTTCCTTTAAATTAAACATCGTCCAGTTGACAACTCTGCAAGGAAGCTGGAGATGACTTCACCTTAAGCATAAAAGTGGCCCTCAGGAAAGGTGATGAATTCAAGGCCACATGGCTTGTGAGAAACAACGGGAATTCATTCTAAAAGGCTTGAAAGACAAATAAATGTAATGGTACAGTCTGGACTGGGAAAAGAATGAACAAAATGCATAAAACGGAATATAGTAAGCTGACCAGTGGATGGATGCCCATGCCTAAAGTAGAGTTGAAAGTTGGTGGGTAGGGAGATAGAGGTGGATGTGGGAGGAGTTAAAAGGAGGAGTTGGGGATGAATGCAATTAAAATACATTGTACAAATTAAGAATTACGAATTAAAGAAATAAGAAAATATTTGTTAAAAATTAATATTGTCCATAAGGAAAGCAGCCAATATGTACCCTAAAACTATAGTAAGGTTTATCACAAAAAGGAATAGAAAAAAATAGGATCCCATGATTGAGAGCTTTCATATGCCAAGCTAAGGGTTTCCCAAGTATTTGTCAAGACATTCAGCACTGGGCACTCCCAATGGAATTTTCCTGGGAGCTGGAAGGAATATTTTTAAAATGCAGATGAGAAGAATCAATTTTAAAATTTTGACAAAAATATAATTATAGAAAAAACTAGATCATATATATGTGTGTGTATAAATATGTATCATATTGCAGAAATTCAAAAATTACTTACTGGCTCAAGAACAAACAAAAATCAATTAATGGAAGAGAATTGGTGGCTGGGAAAATGAGCTTGTTTTTGAACAAAACTGAATATTTAATAAGGAAAGAAACAGAAAATATGGGGAAGGTCATTTAGCATATGTTGTTGATAAAGAAACTAAGTTTTTGAAAAATACATTCTCACTTTACGTCATACATCAGTCACATTCTGGGAGGGCTGGACATTCTTCCTTAAGATGAATATAGAAAAAGAAATGAATGAAACTCAAAGCCCAAATTTCATTTCTGTTACATTGTCTCTTGAAATAACCAAATGTATAGAAAAATAAAAGGCAGAAAGACATGCACACACTTAAAAGTTATAATTAAGGCAAAGCCAGAACTTCAACTCCATAGATTAATATGATCCTATGTGGCCAAATAACTTTTAAAAAATAACAATGAGAACTACAGGAACATAAAAACCGGTATAAGGTATGCTATAACAAATTACTACAAACTTAACTTCTTAAATAACAGAAATGTATTATCTTACAACTCTGGTCTCAATGGGCTCAAACCAAGGTACACTTTTGGAGGCCCTAAAATGACTTTCGATGCTCTTTTCATCCTCTAGGGGGAGCCCGCACTCCTTGGTTGTTGGCCCTTTCCTCCAACAACTTCCGGTGGACTTCTAAACTGACCTCCCTCTATAGCCACCTTTTCTCTTTGCATTTCTTGCTCCCCACCCCTTCCATTTTTAAGGACCCTTCTGTATACATTGGGTTCACCAGTGTGATGGCTAACTTGACAGAATTCCAAATCTCTGAGTAGACAAATCTCTGGGTATGGTTTTAAGAGATTTTCTAAGTTCAGTTAATATGAGGTGGAAAGACACACCCTGATTATGGGTGTCACCGCCCCCATGGGCTGAAGTCCCAGACTGAATAAAAAGGAGAAAGTGAGCTGAGCACTGACATTCATCTCTGCCTCCTGACTGTGGATGCCACGTGACCTGCTGCCTCATGCTCCTGCCGCCATGCCCTCCCCCAACAATGATGGACTTTACCCTCAAATTGCAACTGAAAACAAATGCTTAAGTTTCTTTTGCCAGGTATTGTGTCATGGCATTAGTGTTACACACCCTGGTAATCCAGCATGGTCTCCCTCAGATGAAGCCCATGGGTAAAAAAGCTTCATTCGCACTACAATCATAATTTTCACATTGTCATGAAACTTTCCCAGCTTTCGAACACTAGGCCATTGCCATCTTTGAGGAGCACAAATGAAAAAAAATAAAACCATAACCATAGATATAGATGTGGAAGCACATCCCTGAAATTCCAGTTCTCAGGACACTGGGACATGAAAATCACATGTCCAGGGCCAGTATGGTCTGCACAAACACAGATCACATTACTGTTGACACCAACAAAATAAACAAACAAACAATAAAAGCTATATCTAGGGTAGTCTATTGGTGAACAAGTGCTGTATTCTATTTTCCAACTCTTTCAGGATGCGATATTATTTTCGCCATCAGATGAAAGACTGGTGATGGATGGGCAAACATAAGAAAGCTTTTCTAAATTTCAGCCTCCCAGTGCTGGCTTAGCAGGTGAAGTTCTACTGCATTCCTAGCATTCCTGTTTGTTTGTTTGTTTGTTTTCTTGAACATTTTTAGATCCTCCTTAGCCTAAGACCCCTTTGTTATTGTCAAGTAGTACTCAACCGTGTCTGGCAGGGCACATCACAACCATGTAGGTACATACCTGGAGCCTCCCTGCAATGGTACTGAGTGTGAGCAAACACATGCATGTGTGCATGTACACACACACATACATAAATAAATAAATATACAAATAATTTTTAAAACAAGTTTAGAGCTGGGTGTGGTGGCACACACGTTTAATCCTAGCACCAGTGAAGAAGAAGTGGGTGGATTTCTGTGAGTTTTGAGACCACTCTGTCTACATAGAGAGTTTCAGGCCAATGAAGGCTACATAGTAAGAGCTTGTCTTAAAAATAGGGGTAAGGCTCTACAAGAAGCCCTGTCACACACACAAAAGAAGACAATATTCCAAAGTACAGCTTAGTAGAATTCTCCTTCGGGGCTTACAGAAGTGTGGTCAAGAACAAGTGGGTCATAACAAGGATGGGACAGCAAAGCGAAGGATGAAGACTGGCAGGCACAATGCGGGATAAAGCAGAAGGCCAAGGGGAGAAGCAAGCTTTAAAGGTAGCCATCTATTCCAGCAAATTAGAAAAACAAAATTCTCAGCGATGGTGTTTTGGCTCAGTTCACAGAATGCTTGCCTAGCATGCATCAAGTTGGAATTCAACGCCCAGAACTCTGGAAACTGGGCATGGTGGCACAATGACTTGTAATCACAGCTCTTGGGAGGTGGAAGCAGGAGGATAAAGATTCAACATTATCCTTGGCTCCACAGTGAGTTCCAGAACAGCCTGGGCTACAAGAAACCCTATAAAATAAACAAATGTCTCCTGTGTCTCTAACTCATGTTTCTGACAGCTTGTGGGCTACATATCCACAATGCATTTCCTATCACATAGCATCATGTTTGAATGCAGGCTGTGACAGGCCTAAGACTCTTCGAAGGTCAACATTTTTAGCAATCACCCAAGGGATGCTGTTGCTGTTGTTGAACTGTTGTTGACCATTCTCGGAGCAGCATAGATCAGATGAGAACTTGCAAATATTTGTGTCCCACCTCCTACCTACAGAATAGAGAACTATGGGAGCAGGATCTTGCATCTGCTTTCTTACAAACTCTTTCGGTGAGCCTGATGCTCGAAGTTTGAGAGCACCTAGAGAGGTCTTTGAGGCTTGTCCATAGATCCTACTCCCCAGCACCTATCCCTTGCACAGCATCTCGAAGTGGAACATTGACCTGATGCAACCCAGGATGGATTCTCATTGGGCCCATGAGCAGAAGGTAAACATGTAGCAAGAAAGATACATAAGACTCCATTCTCTTCCTGAGAACTGCCTATGGCTGGAGCTGGAGTTTCTTTTCCCAGAAGATCTCTTCATAGCATCCTTCTTTATTACCATGATGAAAGCAACCGAGATGCCAAAGCTTAGGATGCTTCATGTTGACAAATATGAGAGCAGATTCGAGGTCATTGATTAACCTCACTCTTCTTCCTCTGGTTTTCATGTGATTCTTGTGTGTATGTCTGTGGGACTGTGTAGTATGTGTGTATGCATGTGGAAGTCAGAGGTGAGCCTTGGCCGTCATTTCTCACATGCCAGCCACCTCATTTTATGAGCTAGAGTCTGCCGCTGGCCTGGGGCTTACCAAATAGTCTAGAATGACTGGCCATTCTCTCTGCAATCCTGTCTCAGTCACACCAGAACTGGGCTTATAAGAGGGTGTTATCACTCCTGGCTTTCTACATGGATCCCAGGGATTGAACTCAAGTCTGCCTTCTTCTATGGCACACACTTTACATGCCAAGCTAACTCCCCTATTCCTTAATATGATTTTTATAGCAAGAAAGGAAGGGAGGCAAGACACGCCTTCACCTACAGACTTCTGCAGTTTCAGGTGTATCTGTGGGATCATGTCACATGTGAACTATTGTTAATCAATCATGGGTACTCCCAACTCAGAAAGAGTTGGTTGGGAGTTGATACAATTTGGTTCTCCATCAGCTTCTCCAGCTTTGATATGGGCAAATCACCTGGGCATCTTGTGGATAGGGAAGCTTTTAATTCAGTAGATCTGAGGCAGGGTCAGGGATTCTACATTTTAAAAAGGCTTCCAGGGCTGCTGCTGCTGCTTCATGGATGTCATTTGAGTATCAAAGTGATAATTTCTAGTCTACCTGCTCCCAGATGCCCTTGTATAGAATAACTAACATTTGCAGTTTGCCTGAGGTTGAAAGGGTATGTGTCAGTTTTCAGGAATGTTCCAGACTAAGGTAGAATGAGCTGATTGTCTCACGCAGGTACCTGGCTATAACAGAATGAACATTTATTAGTGAAAACGACAGGGGTCATAGTCAACTTACTCTATTCCAAACTAAGCTCTTTTTTATTTTTTTCCCACATTTAATTTTTTATTATTGCATTATAAATAGTACCATTCAAAATTTCCACCTCCTCAGCTCCTCCCATTTCCCTCCCGCTTCCCCACTCCCCCTCCCCTTTTCCCCTCCAGTCCTAAGAGAGGGCAGGTTACCCTGCCCTGTGGGAAGCCCAAGGCCCTCTCGCCTCCATCCAGGCCTAGGAAGGTGTGAATCCAA
>PVIU01029798.1:0-16939 GCA_004026605.1 Ondatra zibethicus | reverse complement strand
CTGGTGTGGAAGGCATAACGAAATAAACAGGCATTTGTGCCTCCCTCCCTTTATTTTAGGCAGTCTTGCTTAGCTGTGGCTGGTTTAGAACTTGTTCTGTAGATCAGGCTGGTGTTGAACTTACTGGTCTCCGCCTCCTGAGTGTTGGGGTCAAAGGTGTGCATCACCATATCCAGCCAGTACGAATTTAAGTATGAGTTAAATATTCAAGTTTTTTTCAGTCCACACTGGCCTTCTCTGTGTTAGGATTGCAGACAGGCAGGTGCCAACATGCCAAGCTTAGAACGTTCTTTGTCTTTTTAAAGACTAGATCTCGTTATGCTGCTCAGGTAGAAGTCAATGTCCTGGGTTGAAATCCTCTTGCGTCAGCTTTCTGGGCAGCAGTGACTGCTAGTGTACACACACCATCACGCCTGGTGTTAAGAATGAACTAGATAGGAATAGTATTAATTTTAAGTTCAAATAAGAAACATGGCCGGGCAGTGGTGGCACATACCTTTAATCCCAGCACTTGGAAGGCAGAGGCAGGAGGATCTCTGTGAGTTTGAGGCCAGCCTGGTCTACAAGAGCTAGTTCCAGGACAAGCTCCAAAGCTGCAGAGAAACCCTATCTAGAAAAACCAAAAGAAAAAAAAATATGTGAAGCCAGGCAGTGGTGCCACATACCTTTAATTCCAGCATTTAGGAGGCAGAGGCAGGCAGATCTCTGAGTTCAAGGCCAGTCTGGTCTACAGAGTGAGTTCCAGAATAACCAGGGATACACAGAGAAAGCCTGTCTTGAAAACCAAAAGAAGAAAAGGAACATGTGAAATGAAGTTTTCTACTTTTTTTTTATTATTATTATTGAAAAAAGTAAGTTTCAGACTGGAAAGATGACCTAGCAGTTAAGAACATGGACTGCTCTTCCAGAGGACCAAGGTTCAATTCCCAGTATCTACGTGGCAGCTTACAACTATCTGTGACTCCAGTTCCAGTGGCTCTGACACCCTCATGCAGACATAACATGCAGGCAAAACACCAATGCAAATAAAAAATAAAAAAAGAGTTTTCATACAATATATTCTCATCAAGGTTTCCTTCCCCAACTCCTCCCAGATCCTCCCTACCCACGCAACTCTTCACTCTCTCTCTCTCTTTAGGGAACAACCAGGTAACAGAACAATAATAGTAATAATAGCAATAATATGAGAAATACAATGCAAACATTTAAAAGGGGGACATGACAGCCCCTAGGTAACGGTAGAGGTTTATTGTAGATACGAGGGAGACAGCCAGAGGCATCTGGAAGGGTCCAGAGTGAATGTGGCCAGAAGACTGAAAGGGGCCTTGTGGGAGAAAGGGGGAGAGGGAGGGAGGAAGTGAAGAGAGACAGGAGAGGAGGGCCAAGGGAGGAGCTTCAGACCAAGTGGCCAAGAGGCAAAGAGAGTACCTGGGAACCCGAGATCAAGCGGTAAAGAGGCAAAGGGACCACTGAAGCCAGAATGGCTGGGTTATATGGGAATCAGAGAAACCGGGGGAAGGAAAGCCAGACCGGGGCTGGAGAAGTTCGGGTAGGGCACAGGATGTGCCAGCCAGGTACTGGCAATGCTGAAAAGACTGGGGGACGGCATCTGCTTTGATATGTGTGTGGTGTGTGTGGGGGGGGTGAGACCTAACAAAATACACATAAAAAATCATAAAAACACAAAATCAGAACTGTAATGTGCAAGCAAAAGGCCAGTGAGACAAAAAAATCGTCCAAACAAAACAATATGAGACAAAAAGTCTACAAAAATACCCTTGTGTTGGCCATCTACTGCTGGACATGGGGCCCACCCTTAACTGTGGTTAACAGAACCAGTGAGGCCATATTGGAGAAAACTAATTTTCCTTTGCAAGCAGATGTCAGTTTGGTTAGGGGTGGGAACCTTTGCCCACTTTCCCTCTCAGAGCTGGAATCCCATCTGGGTTGAACCTGGGCAGGCACTAGGCATGCTGCCAGTCTCTGAGTTCATATGTGGATCAGTCCATTTGTGTCCGGAAGATACTGTTTCCTTGGTGTCTTCCATCCCTTCTGGCTCATACGATCTTTCCACCTCCTCTTCGGCATAGTTCTCCAGCCCTGAGGGGAGGGGAATTTTCTTGATGGAAGGAGCTGAACCCTGTGAGTCATATGTTAATCCAGAAAGGGTGCCCACATCAATTCTCTCTGTGTTCCCGTCTCAGGGCAGGAGTTGGCCAGACAAAACATTCCACGACTCAAAACAAAACAAAACTGGATTCCAATGAAACCAAACCTCTTAACCCAGACAGACACTATTGCTTTGCTGGATTCCACAGGCTGTGAGCCTCCTAGTTGATCTTCCATCTCGGTATTACCTGAACCCTTCCCACAAGCCTGCTACAGGACCAGTTTCTGCTTGCTGCTCCCTCACCCGGACAACAAAACCCAGTTTCTGTTTTCCAGATTCCCATGCTGTGTGCGTGGACCGGAGAGACGGCGTGGGAGTGAGAGAACTTGCACAAGGGAGAAGACCTGAGTCAGGATCTCAGCATCCTGGTAAAAGTCAGGCTTGGTGGTTGTTTTCCTGTGACCACAGCACTCTGGAGAGTCATGATGGAGACAGTAAGACTGCTGGGGTTCACTGCCTGTAAGCCTAGCTCCCAGCTCAGTGACAGACCCTGCTTCAAGGGGAAAAGACATCCTCTGTCACCTCTCTCTCTCTCTCTCTTTTACACGCACACATACACACAGAGGCGCGAGCTTACACCACAGCCACACATAAATATATAATCACATGGATAGATAGATAGATAGATAGATAGATAGATAGATAGATAGATAGATAGATAGGTAGATAGGTAGGTGGATGGATGGATGGATGGATGGATGGATGGATGGATGGATGGATGGATGGTTGGATGGGGAGAGAGAGAGGATAGACAGGGTAAAACAAAACGTAAACCTAGGATATAAAAGTAAGAACAGGCTGGGTTGTGGTGGCCCACGCCTTTAATCCCAGCACTCGGGAGGCAGGTGGATCTCTGTAAGTTTGAGTCCAGCCCGGTCTACAGAGTGAGTTCCAGGACAGCCAGGGTTACACACAGAGAAACCCTGTCTAGAAAAACAAAACAAAGCAAAGCAAAAAGTAAGAAGGTTGCTTGAGCCAGAGAATCACGGGTCTAGTTACAGACCTCGTGATGAGAGGAAGAGAATGAGGTAAGGGAGCCTGGCCCTGATAGGCTGATGAGAAATTTGTTGCTCGGGAGACTAGGGCGAGAGGATGGCAAATTCAAGGCCTGTCTAGGCTACAGAGTGAGTTCAAGTCTAGCCTGGGAAACTTGGTGAGACTGTCTCAAAATGAAAAGTCAAAAGAAGACGAGGAATGGAACTTAAGAGCAGGGAGTTTGCCTAGCATGTCTGAGGCTCTGCGTCCAATCCCTGGTGTGGAAATCAACAAAAGAAACACAAGACAGCATTGACAGCATTGATCAAAATTGCTGGGCATGATGGTGCAGGCTGGAAATTCTAGCATTTGGAGGCTGGAACAGCAGGATTTCAAAATCAAGGCTCTGAGAAACTTGATTTTTTTTTCTATGTAAGGTGGCTAGCCTGCCAAGGGGCAATATTCCATAGATCCCCCCCCCCACACACACACATGGCAAAACATTTGTGAAAATCTTTTAATCTTCCCTAGCTGATGTAGCTCCTTCTGCAAAGGTCCCGCTGTATCCCAGATGACACAGAGCCCTTCCTCCATGCTTCCATTCCATTTGTGCTTGACTGTAAATTATCCAGTAGTGTCCGGTTATGAGGGCAAGTTCCTACCAATGGGACGAAACTAAGTCACCCCTTGTGCTAGAATAAAACGTAAGTGAACGTGTCCCACTGTGCTTGCTAGCCTGGTTTGGGGCATGACATGTTCTTTCTATGAAAGGAAATTACCTTGCTAGTTTATGCTAACTTTGTTTGTGTATTTCTTTGTGTGGCACTGGGATTATTCTTTTCCAACAATGCCAACCTGTGTTACACAATGATACCATCTCCCCCAAATCAACATTAAAACAAAGCATACAATAAGCAAAGAAACAACAACTGGAGCTAATGCATCAAGACCAAGGTGCAGAAAACAGTGTTCTTTGGACCTGCGGGGCTTTATCACCGTGACAGCAAAATAATTCCTCTACTGTGACATGGGTTGGAGTCAGGTTGTAGGGAAAGATATTGTAAATAAGATTACTAGTATCCGGAATGTCCAGCAAGACAGCAGTAAGGTCAGGACGTGGGACACACAGACACACATCTGTCCTGCCTTTCTTTTCCTTTCCTTTTATCGAGCCCAGATCCTTGCATGGAGTTCTACCATTGAGATATACCCCGAGCCCTTACTTTTCTCCTGTGTCTCTTCCCCTCCTCATACCATCGTACCATGCCCTCCAAGAGCTAAGAAGTCCCGTGAGGGGCAGTCCTAGCCCTGTTGAGAGGCAGATGTTACATTTCTTAACATCTGCCACCAGCCTGTTGGTGACTTGTCAGTGTTCTTGGGCTCCTGGGCAGTTAGTTGGTCAAAGATGTGTACTGCCACGCTGAAGAGCCATCCTCCTGCAGTGCAGAATTTTCCAAAGACACACGAAGTTCTCCCTGCCTCGTCACCACATTGTCACCACACACCATGACAGCTTCAGCTTCTCAGTTTCAGTTTGCTCCTGTGTAAATCCAGGACGATGAGAACACCTGCACGTGCATGACAGGGCTTAGCCCAGGGCCAACATGTGACATCCTGTTATTTCCTTATTCCCCAAAGAAGGAAGCTGGGGGCTCTAGGAGTATCTGTTTCAAGGTCACAGTGCTGTGACTGATAAAGGACCCCGATCTAGCACAGACACCAGCTGGGCAAACAGTACCACTGTGGCCCTGCTGGCCCTGTGTATGTGCAGCCAGTTGCTTCCTTCTGCATTTTCTTCCTTCCCAGGCATTTGTGTCTTCTCTGGACCAGTCTTGTACCTAGCGTGTGGAGAACCTCACGTGCCTTTTGAAAGCTCTGTGTTATGGGGAGATGGCTCTTCAGCAGAGCAGTGTGCATCCCTGTCCTGAGTACCACACATATACCAGTCACGATGACGCACCTGAAACCAGAGCAAACAGGAGGTTGAAGCTGGAGGGTCTCAAGTTCAAGACCAGCCAGAGTCACACAGCAAGGCCCTGTCAAAAATAAATAATAAGTAACAGACCAAAGCAAGCCCAAAGGACAAAAGCGCTACACACACCATTCGCACCTTCACCCTGAGTGCTACACACACCATTCGCACCTTCACCCTGAGTGCTACACACACCATTCGCACCTTCACCCTGAGTGCTACACACACCAACGGCTACCATTCGTACTTTCACCCTGCTCTATTTTACTGTCTTCCCAGCATCCACTTAACATTTGATGTGGAGTCCCCTCTGTGTGCTGTGATTACCATTAATGAATAAAAAAACTGCTTGGCCAATTAGCTCTAGCTTCTTATTGGCTAACACTTACATATTAATTTAACCCATCTCCATTAATCTATATATCAGCATGTGACGGTGGCTTACCAGCAAAATTTTGGCATGTCTGACTCTGGCTGCAGCTCCATGGCATCTCTCTGACTCTGCCCTTCTTTTTCCTAGCATTCAGCCTAGCTTTCCCTACCTAAGTTCTGCCTTGCTATAGGTCCAAAGCAGTTTCTTTATTCATTAATGGTAATCACAGCACGCAGAGGGGACTCCACATTAACAAAAGTATCTTGCCAGGCATGGTGGTGCACACCTTTAATCCCAGCACTCAGGAGGCAGAGACAGGCAGATCTTTGAGTTCAAGGCCCACCTGGTCTACAGAGCCAGTTTCAGGAGGGCCAGGGCTAAACAGAGAAAAAAAAATAAAGTATCTTTCCACTTGTTTAATTTTTCATCATTTGTCTCTACTAGAATCAAACTATTGATTATTTAATCAGTGGTTAAAGCAGAAGGCTCTGACCGCAGCTGCCTTAATCTAACATTTAGGCCAGGCAGTGGTGGCACAGGTCTTTAATCCCAGCACTCAGGAGGCAAAGGCAGGTGGATCTCTGTGAGTTCTAGGACAGCCTGGTCTACAAAGAGAGTTCCAGGCCAGTCAGAACTACACAGAATAACCCTGTCTCGAAAAACCAAAACCAAAATTTTGCTCCACCGCTTGTTGGGCTGTGTGCCGTCAGACAAGCTATTTAACCTTTCTCTGTCTTTGTTTCCTCATTTATAGATCGTACTGGGGTCTTTGTGAGCATTAAAAAGACAATTCTTAGGGTTCACGATATGGCTCATCAGGTAAAAGTATTTGCTGTCAGGCATGAGAACCTAAATTCAATTCCCAAGACCCACATGGTGGAAGGAGAAAACCAACTCCCATAGATCATCCTCTGAACTAAGACAAGTTCAGGGGAGTACTTGTGTGCCTCTCTCTGCTTCTCTGTCTCTCTCACACACACATAGTACACACACACACACACACACACACACACACTTCAAAGGGAGCAAAACTCTTAGCCTGGTGCCGTGGTGCATGCCTGTAATCCCAGCTGTCTGGGAAACTGAAGAAGGTGGATCACAAGTTTGAGGCCAGCCTAGAAGACATAGCAAGATCTTGTCTCCTCCTTTCTGAATCATTCTTTCTTCCTCTTTTGTTTTGAGACAGGGTCTCACTTTGCAGCCCTGGTTGGCCTGGAATTCAATGCGTAGACCAAGCTGGTGCCAGACCTGAGAAAAACCATTTCCATGACTGTCTAATAGCAAGCTTTATTCAGAGGGGCACATGGGACTGGTCAGATGGCTACCTCACCCTGTTGGGGTTTCAGAGAGCAGCCCCTCACTGACTTTTGGGGTCCCTTTTATGGGGGAACAGTTAGGGCTGATCGGAAACAGATGTCAAGATAATTGGCCATTAGCACCTGGATAAAGAGTGGGAGGGCTCAAGGCTGCCTGTAGGGTAGATAAGCATGGTAGTGAACAGCTGTTAGGATAATTGGCTGTTAGAAAGGAGGCAATAAAAACTGCAAGAATCCTTGTTGAGGAAGGGCGGTGAGCAAGGAGTCGAAGAAGACACATTTTTTGTAAGGCAAAAGGGTGATCATATATCACAGGTTCAGGGGTTAGCCAGGCAAACAGGGTGGGCATACATCATGGGGTCACGAATTCAGCTTGTGTCCCAAAAATGAGGTTTGCAGGACAGATTAGACTAAAGAAACAGAAACCTGCACTCAGGAGGCAGAGACAGATGAGTCTCTGTGAGTTTGAGGCCAACCTGGTCTACAAAACTAGTTCCAGGACAGCCAGGCTTACACAAAGAAACCCTGTCTCAGCTGGGTGGTGGTGGTGGTGCACGCCTTTTAATCCCAGCACTCGGGAGGCAGAGGCCGGTGGATCTCTCTGAGTTCAAGGCCAGCCTGGTCTACAAGAGCTAGTTCCAGGACAGGCTCCAAAGCTACACAGAAACCCTGTCTCAAAAAACCAAAAAAAAAAAAAAAAAAAAAAAGAAACCCTGTCTCGGAAAAACGAAAAACAAAAGCATATAAACTTTTTCTTGTGGGGTATGAAGATTTAGTAACATATATGTAACAATGTGGCTCCTGTTTTAGTTTCACACTGGTCTTAGTCACAGGGATCCTCTGCCTCCTGAGTGAAGGGTTAATGGCCCAAAACAAAGAGCCTCAGGTGAGCTGAGAAACTCTGCACTGAGCACACTGACAAGTACAGCCACTTGACCAGAAAGTTGAGGCTCCTAAGAACCTCAGCTGGTATTTACAACCTTGAGATTGCAGGAAACCGAGCCACAGAGTGAGCTTTCCAACCCCACAAGTTCTCTTTTCTGCCCCATAATCCCTCGAGCCTCCTGCACCTCGGAGTCTCTTTTTGGTAGAGATGCTGCCGTCGACAGTCGGCCTCTGTGAGTTCTATCTCCCCCTTCCTTTTAATTTTTACATCACCTCATCAATCCTGATCTAACCTTGAGTATTGGCATTAAAGGGGTTCACCACTGACTTTGCTTTTATGGGGGTGGGGGTGGGTAAGACAGGTTTTCTCTGCACAGCCCTGGAACTCACTACGAAGAGCAGGCTGGCTTTGTGCTCACAGAGATCCAGCTCTGCCGCCAATGTGCTGGGTCTTACTGTGTATCCCAGGTTAACCCAGAACACACAATCCTGCTGCCTCCTCAGTGCTAGGAGTACAGGCGTCACTGCACCCAGCTAAGACTCCATCTTAAGAAAAAAATAGGGCAGGCTGGGCGGTGGTGGCGCATGCCTTTAATCCCAGCACTCGGAAGGCAGAGGCAGGCGGATCTCTGTGAGTTCGAGGCCAGCTTGGTCTACAAGAGCTAGTTCCAGGACGGGCTCCAAAAGCTACAGAGAAACCCTGTCTCAAAAACCAACCCCCCCCAAAAAAAGGAAGGCCCTTATTAGCACAGTGCCTTGAAGATAGTTTTTCTCTAGGGCAGGCATCTTGCCCATCCTCCTTGAAGCATCAGAGCCATCCAGCCTGACCTCATAGAGGACCACAAAGGACCTCTTAAACACTGGGGAAAGCTGAGTGAAGGAATAGGAACCTGAGAAAAGGACTTCCGGAAAAATCTAGAACTCCACTCCCATCAGCAGGCCCTCAAAAGTGACTCTTTGGAAAATTGAGAGGTAAGTTTACACCTCCTGTGGCCTCCAGGTATGCATAGAGTCAGCCATAAGGAATTCTGGGGGTTTGTTCTGTTAGGGGGGACTTGCTCCTTAGCATTCATTATGCCTTTGTAACTTTCCAGGAGGTTGCCAGGAACACCTAGTACAGCCCAGTAATTACAGCTTGTGCCTGGTCCATAGGACCCGCAAACCTAGGGCTGCATTGGGAATTTCTCTTGGTTCTGTGATCTCATTTTGAGCGTAATGAGTGCTGGCTTTCACTTAGGGAATGCTGGTAAGATCCTGGAATGCACACACCTCGCTCATATTCTGCTACTTGCAGAGTTTCTCCTACAGCAAGTAAAGAGGTTAGTAAAGAGGTGGGGGCAGGGCTGGGGATGTAGTTTACTTGGCAGAGGGCTTGACCAGCATTCCTGAAACGCTGGGTTCTATGCCCCCCCACACCTCCCCAACAGTTCATAAGCTGGGTATAGCAATACACACCTGTAACCCCAGATCAGAAATTCAAGCGTACCTCAGCTACTTTAGCTAAAATCCTTCCTAAGAGACAGAAACAGAAAGTCTACTCCTCCTAAGTTCCCAACAGCTAATTAAGGCATGAATCTGCCAAAGTTTACCCCAGGGAATCACTGAGTTTTGTGGGTAGGTGCTCCTTCCCCTACAATGCCCAGCGGAGACGAGTTCTCCCTCCTTGATGCTCCCCCAGCCTATCCACTCTAGAATCTTCCCAGGCCATGTGCATTTAAGTTGCATACAACAGCTGACAGGGTCACCTGGATGCACAGGTGAGGGTCTCATGACCCTCCTCACCCCTCCATGAGGAGGCATAAACAGTCAAGAAGTCCCTCTAGGATAATTCTTTTACAAATGGGTGCAGTTGAATTCCCCAAGATGGCGCAGCTGCTTGGCTGCAGTGGATAAGAAACAACAACAACCAAAAATGTGTTAACACTCAGTACCTCGTACTCGAGGAGCCCTAGACTTAATGAAACAGTGCCCGGTGAGGGTTATCGCACGGCATACTAAGTAATGGGAGAAAAACAGGCTGGTTGAAGGCCACAAGGAAAGGATAGTTGGAAATCAGCTGAACTAGTACATCCCAGGAAGTAAAGGAGGTGAATTTAGCTGATCAAAGGAGTCCTGGTATAGGGAAGTCTAGTCCTGGATTCCGAGGCAATAACCCGGTCCAGTTCAGGAATGTTCTAATATAGTAGCTGGGCCTGCCAAGTTCACCACAGTGGCCCTCACTTATAATCCCCGCACTCAGGAAGCTGAGGCAAGAAGATCCTGAATTCAAGGTCAGTCTGGGCAACCTAGCAAGACCTTGTCTCAAAATAAATAGACAGACGGATAGGTAGATGACACAAAACCAAAAACAGACTGAGCGTGGTGACACTCGCCGCTGCCGTTAATCCTTTAACTCAGGAGGTGGAGTCAGGCAAGTCTCTGTGAGTTTGAGGCCAGCCAGGGCTACTTAAAAAAAAGAAATCAAAAAAAAAAAAAAACAAGTAAAAACAAATAAAAGCCAGGCCAGGACGTTGGTTCAGCAGGTAAGTGCTGGCCACAAAGTCCAACAACCTGAGTTCTATCCTCAGGACACATAGTAAGGGGAGGGCAAGGACCAGGTCCTGCAAGTTGTCCTTTGTCCTCCACATGTGTGCTGTGACATGAGGGTTCCCCCACTTCACATACACTCACAAAATTAATAAACCAGTAACCACTACCATACAAAAGCACCACCTCTCTCTGCCTGCAGACAAGGGTGTGCTGATCAGGACATCCATCAGTGCGTGTGCTTTGTACCAACGCAGGGGTAGATATGAAGATTTTCAAACCCCCTAATTTCAAATGTCAATTTTTTTTTTAGAGAAGTAGTCCTTTAATAGTATAGACTTACTTGAGCTAAAAATTTTTGTATTCATCAGGTCTGTTAGCTCTAGAAGGGAACACTGTGGCTAGCTGGTGGGAACACTGTGGTTAGGTGGTGGAAACAGCCACCCTGTGACAGTCAATAAGCAGTTGTTGTTTACAGAGGACTTTGTTTGATTTTGAAACAGGATATTTCTAGGTTGCCCAGGTTGGCCTTGAATCTCTAGACTCAGGTGATTCTCTTGGCTCAGCCTCCAAGGTAACTGGCATTGCAGGCACGCGTCACCACACACCCGGCAAGAGTTAATAAGTCTGATCTTCATCGATCTGTATCCTCTGTCAATTCTCAACAGTGTCACTATGAAAAACGCTCTCCACCAGGGCAAACAGCACCCTTAGACCTTAATGTATTATTGTATTTTGTATATATCTGCGTAGTCATAAAAAGTAGGACCACAGGTCAGGTGGTGGCGGCTCACGCCTTTAATCCCAGCACTCGGGGGCAGAGGCAGGTGGAGTTCAAGGCCAACCTGGTCTACAAGAGCTAGGTCCAGGGCAGGCTCCAAAGCTACGGAGAAACCGTGTCTCAAACAAAAACAAACAAACAAACAAAAGGACCGCAGGGCTAGAGAATTATGAGTGCTGATCTTCCTAGGAAGAGTTCAATTCCCAGCACTCACTTTAGGCAGCTAACAAGTACCTCTAACTCTAGTTCCAGGGGATCTTTGGCACTCTTCTGGCCTTCCAGGGGACCTGCACACAAAGTAACTCTGGTTCTGGTTCAAGCACGTACTCATAAGCCGCGCCCCCACCCCATGAACACACACATATGTATAAAGAAAAACACCTGGGCATGATGGCACACATCTTTAATCTGAACACTCTGGAGGCAGAAGCAAGAGGCTCTCTGATTTTGACATTACCCTGGCTTTCATAGCTAGTTCCAGACCAACCAGGACAATATAGTGAGAGCCTAAAAAAAAAAAAACCAACCCAAACAAGCTTTAGAAATAACTTGATATTGTTATTAACCATTTAATTCACAAATATTGCCATATAGTCTATATCTGATTTTGCTTTGTAAATGTAAACAGCTTGACTATCAAAATCATCCTAGTGGATGGAAAAAAAAAAACAAACCCTACCTGGCACAGGTAGCACAGGCCTTTATTCTCAGCACTTGGGAAGCAGTAGCAGGTGGATCTGAGTTCAAGGCCAGCCTGGTCTACACAGTGAGTTCTAGGACAACCAGGGCTACACAGAGAAACCCTTTCTTCAAAATCAGACAGATAGACAGACAGATAAATAAAATTTTGAACATTTATTACTTAAAAAAACAAACCCTAACAGTCAGGTGTGTCCTGTGTAATTGCAACGTTCATTAGAGGTGGAGACTAGAGGAGGGTGCGTCTGAAGCCAGTACTACATAGTGAGTTCTGTCTCAAAAAAACAGTTGAAGAGATGGCCCAGAAGTTCAGAGTGCATACTGCTCTTGCAGAGAACCCAAGTTTGGTTCTCAGAAATCATACTAGTCAGTTCACAATGGCCTGAAACTCCAGCTCTAGGAGATATGACACATCTTAGCTCTTCTAGCATCTGCACTCATTTGGTTGCACACAGGGCACACACACGCACACACATGCACGTGCACACATGCGCGCTCACACACATATGCATGCACACACGCACATAAATCTTTTAAAAAGATTTTTCTGGCCAATCTGAGTAGCCTACACTATGACCGGGGGCAATGGTGACATCCAGACCCGGCTGCTGCTGAGGACCATGTCTGGGTCTGTGGTCTTGCCAAGGCTGGGGTCTGTTGAAGTCCAAGGCCCATGCTGCCACAAAAGGTTACACAGAAGCCTGGGGTTGGGGCTGTGGCCTTGTTGGTGTCCAGGAGACATGTCTCTGCCAGAACCATCCTGATCTGAATGGCCAGTGCTTCCACCCAGAGCCAGGATGTCATCCTGGCCTGAACTGCTACCAAGGGCCATGTCTGAGTCCACAGTCCAGCTGAAGCTGGGCCTGTGTTGATGTCTGGGGCCTATGTTATCTCAGGGCCATTGGAACCATGAATGATGAAATCCAAGGGCCATGCTGAGCCAGCTCCGCCTTCCACTGGCCCTGGGAAAGCTGGCCCTGCCCCTCTCTAGACACTGCAGCAAGAGAGCTGGTCCTGACCTTGACCCTCATGAGAGATCTTGCCCCCCCCCCCAACTTGGGAGTGATGGTCACATCCTTTACCACAGGCTAGGGAGAACTGACCCTGATGGCATGAGCATAGGGAAGGGACCTCTGCCCTGTCGCCTGAGGGGGGTAGCCCCAGTGGCCTCAACTTATCAGCCCAGTTATCACCCAGGCCATAGCTGGGTCTTGGGTTGGCCCACTCTAACATCTACTCTACCCATCTAGGACCTGCTGGAGCTCGTGAAGGGACTGGTCCTGTGGAACAACACCCCCAGGGCTTCCATGACTTGGGGGTGACAGCAGGATATCCCAGAGGAGTTTCGGTGAGGATCCAGTGATGATGGTGTACCAGAAACTAGAGGCCTTGAACCAGACCAGTGACTCATTGCAATAAACATTTGTTAGTAATACTGATGGGACAGAAGGGTACACTGTGTGATGCATTACTCCCAATGTCGCCGGGACCAATGAAGAGGTGCTGGAGAGGCAGGAGATGAAAGATAGAGGAGGGAAGACTGGTTTGTTATGTTTGTTTGTTTGCTTACTTTGTTTTGTTTTGATCTTTTTAAAAATTTTCTTTTGGAGAAGCACTGCAGGGGAGAGGGAAGGATATGGGGGGACTGGGAGGTAAGAGGAATTAGAGTACATGATGTGCAATTACCAAAGAATCAATAAAGAAGTTAAGTTAGCGGGTGGTGGTGGCACATGCCTTTAATCCCGGCACTTGGGAGGCAGAGGAAGGCAGATCTCTCTGAGTTTGAGGCCAGCCTGGTCTACAAGAGCTAGTTGCAGGACAGGCTCCAAAGCTACAGAGAAACCCTGTCTCGAAAAACCAAAAAAAAAAAAAAAAAGGATTTTCATATGTATGTGTGTGTGCACCACACCATGTATGTGGTATGTGTACCATGTATGTGGTATATGTGTACCGTGTATGTGTGTATGCGTACCGTGTATGTGTGTGTGCACCGTGTATGTGGTATGTGTGCACCGTGTATGTGTCTGGTACCTGAGAAGGTCAGAAGAAGGCTTTGTATCCCTGGAACTGGAGTTACAGATGGTTGTGAGTTACCATGTGGTTGCTGGGGACTAAGCCTGGGTCCTCTACAACAACAGTAAGTGGTCTAACTGCTGATCCATCTCTCTAGCTCCTTCCCCCCTCCCACTTTTGTGTGAGGCAGGTTTCACTATGAAACATGGTGTGTCCTAGAACTCATTATGTAGAACAGGCTAGCCTTGAGCTCACAGACATCCTCCTGCCTCTATAGGAATTAAAGGTATTGCCACAATGCCCAGCACCTGCCCAGGAAAAAAGAAAGAACAAATAATGTTTATTTTCCTAAAATTATGCTATCTGGTTCCAGTTTCATATTTACTCCCAAATGTAGCCAATGGCCTCTAACATCTATTGTGCTTGCTTCTTTGTTCACGGGTGAGCCACGCACATCCCTTTGTAATGGCAGAATTAAGTCTTTAAAGTGAGAAATCACTCTAAGCACTTCAGAGATTAATTAATAAGGAGGCTAGTTCTTCAATAAAAGCATGAGTCTGGGGTCTGACTAATGCCTATGGGATTTGAGCCGTGAGCGGAAATCCCCCACAGCTTCTATAGATTTGAGCTATAACATGGTAATCTCACAGAGGCATTCATCTGCAAGTGTGTTCTTGAGTTCCCACCCAAGTTACATTTTCTGGGCAATTAGGTGGGTTGTATACAGAAGCTGCAGTTTGGGGTTATGTTTAGATTTTAGATTACACTTTCTGGGCTGAGAAATACAGCTCTTGTGTAGGCAGAGTTTTTTTTTTTTAATCAGGACTGCTGGCTCCCCAAAGAACAATACGGAGACTTATTAATTATGGATGATCAGCCAGTAGCTTAGGCTTATTACTAGCTAGCTCTTACAACTTAAATTAACCCATATTTCTTATCTGCGTTCTATCACGTGGCTCAATACCTTTCTTTAACACAGCATGTTCATCTTCTCTCAGAGTCTCCTCTTGACTCCACCTGCTGTGGAATAATCCTTTTGCACACTGTGAATATTTATTACTCTTATGGATTAATAAATAAGCTGATTGGCCTATAGCAAGGCAGGATCAAGTTAGGTGGGAAATCAACTGAGGATACTGGGATGAAGAAGGGCAGAGTCAGGGGAGATGCCAACTAGGGGCCGAGGAAGCAGGACATGTAGAAAATGAGGTAACAAGCCATGAGCCACATGGCAAAGCATAGATAAGAGATACAGGTTAGTTTCAGTGTAAGAGTTAGCTAGTATCCTTGTTTGTATAGTGGTAAAAAAAAAAAAAAAGACTTAGCTAGTAGCAAGCCCTAGCTATCGGCAAAATATTTATAAGTAATATTAAGCCTCTAAGTGATTATTTGGGAACTGGTAGGTGGGAGAGAAACATCTGGTTACACCATCCTTCTTCCTCCCAGCATTCCCTCAGTCTGGCTCTCCTGCCTAATCTCTTCCTGCCTAGCTATTGACCAGTTAGCTCTTTATTACACCAAAGAGAGCAACACATATTCACAGTGTACAAAAGGATTATTCCCCCTCCCCTTCTCTGAGAAAGGATCTCTCCACTATGTAGCCATGGCTATCCTGAGACTCACTAGATAGGCCAGGCAGGCCTCAAATTCACAGAACTCTGCCCTCCTAGATTTAAATGCCTGAAGCTGCCTTCTAAACAACTATCCTCCCCTCTTGGCCTCCTGCATGCTGAAATTACAGTCCTGTGCCACCATGCCCCATCTTGGAGGGGATTTAAATGCTCAGTTCCGGGACAAGAGGCATGTGGGTAGCATGGCACTGTAATTTTTGGTTTCTTGGCGAGGATAACTATCCAAGTTTAATTACCAAGTTCCCTAGTAACAAGGCGAGCCAGCAACATTGCCAGGCTGCAAATCTGGAGGCTAGGGCTGCCCAGGGCAGCACTGAGGAACCTGCCCCCTCACCCAGGAGTCCAGTCACACTGCCCTCAGAGGGTCATCCTGAGCCCAGCATCACCCAACAATTCCAGCATGCTTCCACAGACTGTCTGTCTGTCTGTCTGTCTGTTTTTGACACAGTTTTGATTTGTAGCACAGGTTGTCTCAAACTCTGATCTTCCTGCCTTAGCCTCCAGTGTGCTGGGAGTGATTACAGGGCCTGTGCCACCACACCTGACTTTGTAATGTTTTGTGTTGTTTTGGCAAGAAAATTTATTTTATTTACTGAGCACGAAAAGGAGAGACAGTACACCAAACTCTCTACCGTGGACGTAGCTTAGACTGGGGTTATGGAGAAGTTTATTTTTCCATTGTATGTTGTGGATTTCAGACTTTGTCACAGTGTATAAATTATAAGTAGACGTAAAGCAATTGCCGTGAGTTCCTGTGTTTCACTCCTTCCTTGGATCCCATGCATACTGTGCCACCTTCTGGTTACAATGTGGCTTTTGTGTGCATGCCAGGACCAAAACTCATTAAGTTAAAATCAGTCTCCTCTACCTGCCTGCCAAGGGAGGGCCATATTTGGAGAGAAAGCCTTTCGTTTCCATCAAATGAGTGTTCAGTGGACATGATCAGGGAGAGACTGAGAGAGATACCTTCAGGACCTTTCCCAAGGAGAAGAAAGCAGGGGGACACTGTGAGCTATGCTTTTGGGGTGGGACTCAGCAACAGAAAGGGCCCTGTAAAGGGTAACTTGGGAAGCTGTGATCTGGAACTTCTCAGTGTCCTTCAGTAAAGCTCTCTAATTCCCCCACCCCACAGTGCTAAGGACTGAACACAGGTCATTACATTCTGCTACTGAGCTACAACCCTTTGAGTCAGAGTGCTGCTGTGGAGCTTGCGCTAACCTGGAATTTTCTATGTTACCCAAATTGGTCACAAACTCACAGTCCTTGTGACTTTGCTTCCCAGGTGCTGGATCACAGCCTGGGTTGCCATACCTGCCTTCTCTCTGATGTTTCAATATTCCTTGGAAAAGAATTTGAATCTGGCATTCTGTGACCATGAGATTAAAAGTGAGAGCACGGGGACCCCGATTCCTCCCATGCTGAGCCTTTTCTGGGAAAAGAGAATATTTTGGTCAGCAGCACTCTTCTCCCCAAACAACTCATGGACTCTTGAGGGCTGCATCACTGGGAATCCAGCCTGAGAAATCGGTGATAGAATGCGATTCCTGGTCCTGCAAAGGTGAGGATCAAAGTCTGTAGCAGTCACCCCAACAAAAAAA